>PNEQ01091116.1:8748-59671 GCA_003012365.1 Medauroidea extradentata | reverse complement strand
CTTAAATCAAGAGCCAACATTGGGTTCACCAACCCCCGAACACAAAACTTTTAGGCCCTAATGGTTCCTTTTCATTGTATATTAAAGTTTTTACTTCCAAAGCTGTTTTGTCTTGATATTACTACAAAATATATAGATAATTTATTTTTAAAGTTCATTTATAAACTTCACGCTAATCAGTTGAATTTGTCTTCCAATGTTGCCTTTCTGCGCTCTAACGAACTTTTCGTGGCTGGCTTGCTTGAGACAATTTTGTTTGAAATGTGTTATTTTGAATTTGTTTCTGGGAATTGTTTAAAATAATGTATGGCGAGGCAAGTGGAGATTTTATAGAAACATTTTAGTGTCGAGTTGCAAAGCAAATTTGTATTTTGGATGCTGAAATATGTTAAACACAGGCAGTAAGAAAGTATGCATAGTAAATATGTCGCCACAGCAGAATATTTATAATTATGTACAGGAAATTTTGAGTACTAGTTTACTTTCCTCGTTCATATAGTTTATAATGAGAATGTGTGATGGTCAAGGAATTCAATAAATCATGTTTCAAATACAATAAGTAAATAATAACAAAGGGGCACACAAATGTAGTTTTTCCACTGAGCTACGCAGTGTCACCAATATATACCAGCTAAAAATGTTTGTTTCACCTCAGATTTACTGCTGTTAGGTTGGGAGCATTTTGTTAGGCGATGCTCTCTTGTTTGCAAAATTTAAGGATTCGACTTTAGTACAGGAGTTGCGTCTCTCTCCCTTGTGTACTCTGTGATTTCACTTGTGTTCTCTAAGCAAGCTTGCTTACGGGACCTGTATGTTGTAGGCTCGTAGAGCTGTGTGGGAATGTAAATTATTTTCTAATCAAACTACCAAATTAACATTACAGAGTGTATTTATTTATATTTCATTCCGTTGAGCCCACTTGTGTGGCGGAACCACGGGGCTAATCACAACCACCACAAAAATTTATACTGTAGTGTTGTGAAACCATACTCCGAGACAGTAGTAGGTAATTCTTAATGTCTCTCTATTATTACTTTTGCATGAAAAAAGTTTATATACAGTACATTAAGAGCTAAGACAGTTTCATTATTTATTTTCAGTGAAAGCAGTTTGAATTCTAAATAAAAAAAAAAACACAAAAATTCTAAGAAAAACCCAGGAAAAACTCATAAAACTGTGTACGAACATTCGTACTTCAAACTGTTTGTACATTCCATGACCACATATGCCTACATTCTACTTCCATATAGACCTTTGTTAAGATCCTAATACAATAAAGTTTCAAGTTTACTATACATTTTTTAAATTGTCTCAATGCAAGAATTATCAAGAACAGCACAGTACGTATTCACGGTTATTAAAGTTATACAAAATACTGTTGAATATAGGCCTGAGCCCTGATATTTTTTCCATAGCTACATTTACATTCTTACAAAAAACCTACGCAGAATAATACACGAGCATACAACATACAGGTCTCGCAAGCAGGTTAGGCTATGATACACTAGTCAAATTATTTGACATACACAATGTAGGCTTACGACATACACTCGCACACGTACTGAAACAATTTAACAGTTTTCATACCTCAACTGTATACAATTTATCCTTCATATTTGCATCCACAGGACATGAAACACAATGTTTTTGGGGCTATGTACAATGAATCGTACATGGCTCAATGTGCAGGCGTTTTCACCCTTTTAAATCGATTTTCTTTCGTTGCCGAAGAAATCCACTATTGTACACAGTTTTACGATGTTTCCACCTGCCATTTTCACAAAATATAAGTCCGTATAACGTATAAATAATTTTAAAAAATACTAAACACTCGTCTTGTGTTTACTTTTATGGCAGCAAGTATCGTGTAGAAGGATCTTCCATAGAATTATCCACACAACCTTCCATGGAAGTTATCTTTTCAAGACTTGTGCAAGATTCCAACAAATCTTGTACAAGTCATTCCATTGTGGCAAACAGGCTTCAGGTTTTTGTTTCAAAACTATCTTCAGAATCGGCAGATATTTTTCGATTTACCTATACTGACATTGAAATCCCTATGTCATTATATGGCAAGGCAGCCTATTCAGCCTGCCCTTAACGCAAGATAAAAGTATTAAATTTTACATGTCAGTTTTATCTTAGTGTTTGGACTCATTTTAAAGCTAATTTAATTTCAAGCAACTGTTCTATCTTTTTCTTATATTTTGCCTTGTTTAGACTTTTAAAATTTCAAATAGCCTCTTAGCTTGCTTCTACTGGAATGGGCTTTATCTGGCAGGCAGGTCAAGAGTTCGCTCGCTTGGAGGCAAGTACAGAGGCGTGCTGTAATGCGGTGAGCTCTGCAAATCATTACTCGATCGACGTTGGTTGTAGTGTCGTGTGCAACAGAACTCTAAAAAAGGTGGTGATCTGCGACAGATTGATGACGCAGCAAGTCCCCAATTAATAAATTAATGAATGTTTAGCTGGTATGGTGGAATAAAATGCTTTGCAAATTTGTCAGTAACTATGTTACATATATATTTTAGTTATAAATGTCTAGTGGCCAGTTTTTCATACTAGTTGGATCCTGATGTATCACTCCGCCGCTCAGCCGAGCAAGTCCGGGTGTTCGCCCAAGAAAGTTAGTTGTGGTACATCGGAGCTCGTAGACGGTCGCCAGGAAATGACCAGCTAAGTTTAGCAGTCGGTGTGTCATGGTGGGACACCCAGGACATGTAAGGGAGTACTGGCGCAGGGAAGTGAAGCCTCGGGGGTGAAATTGCTCTAGTTAAAAATTCATCACTTTTTTTTTCTTTGTTTTTAGTAGCACTAAATGTAACAAGGTGTTGCACAATATGTAACCATATAGCCATCATCCTGAGTAAAGTTTGTAAACCACAGTAGGCTACCGTGCGACGATATTGTCTTGGGCAGACACTCAGTATGCAACCTGCTGCAGTTGGCTTAAGGTTTACTAGAGCATAGTTGGTTTGGCGAAATATCTCATGTCACGTCTCCTGTTATGTTTGTTATCTTGATTGTTTGCAATGGTCAACTAGTATCATGAAACACTGATCATAGCTACAAATAGCCATAAAGCAGATATTTGAAGCTACATCATTCAGTAATAACAGGAGTTACGTCGTCTCGCATACAACATGTCAAACAATAACTCCAACACCCTTACCCCCGTTACAACAAGATTCTGTGTTCATTTATTCAGAAGCATGAAATAAGGTTTACTAGATAACATTCCAATATTTATCTATGAAAATAACAAATATATTAAGAATATTTAAAAAAAAAAAAAACTAAAAGATTGGAACATCATTGGCACATTTTTAAAAGCTTTTGTTCTCAAATTGTCTGTGGAATACTAAGCTGCATAAACGTTAAGGAATATTATATCACACAGTATCATTTTAATTTAACACGAAACAGTCTAATACAATGAATTTATTTGATCCTGACAGTAAAGCAAGCACTTTTGAATTTTCCCTCCTCCTCCTCCACATTAGTTGACATGTATCTTTATAATACTGTACTTGTTTATCAAAACTTAGCAATGTACACATAATGAACTTACAGTAGAACCCAGATTTAACAAAATGCCATGGGCCCCGAAAATGTTTACTCTTAATCAATGTTTCATTAAATCCAAATCGATGTTTCGTTAAATCCGACTTCACAACCCCCCCCCCCCCCCAAATAGTTAAATCCTCGGACATGTTTTGTCGGAATTTTAAGGTAAATGTAAAAAAGCATATTGCCTCAAAACTTTAACAAAACACATTTACCGTCAATAGGTAAGCCACATCCGTAGAGAAAAAACAAAAATATGTTATTTTCTGCTAATACGAACAGGCTACAGCCCTAATTAGTTCGGATTTGAAGCATTTCACTGTAGTTAAACCATATTTACGAGCATGCCGCAAAGCATTAATTGCATGGCAGGCAAGGCACTTAAAGCATCACTTACACATACACTTGACCCCCGATTTTAAGAACCATGGATACAACCAAAGTAGCAATTTTACAAATAAACTATCAGCAACTGTAAAGAAAATAATAAAATTCTACAAAAAACAAAATTGTAAAAAATTAAGTTGATAATACACATTATCTAATTCATACAACTAAAACATGAGTTTAGTTGCAGTTATTACTTGACAATTTACGATATTAAAATAAGAGAAATTGTGAATATCCATTTTAAAAAATGTGGTAGTGGCAGCTTGAAATCATCGAGGAGGCTGCGGCACCCATGCCGAACCGGCAGCCCTACTCTCTCCGCCACTACAGTAAACGTATTTGGATCTAAATGAAGGCCGTACTACAGACGCATCATTTCTGCAAATGTGCATGTGCTCATTTAGTTGGGCCTTCCTTTAGGCTATTTCTCCATGTGCTATTTCTCTAGCCTCGCACAGACTGTTTACTTTCTTACATTAACCGTATCAATAAGTGTGATATTTTTTATTTGCTGGGTTAACACTGTACGTACTTAAAAAACCAATTAACTTGACACAATTTGCTGAACAGTGCGTTAGCAGCTAGCATGTGTGTTACTGCACGTCTTAAACTGTGCATTGAATTAAATATTGAAAAACCTGCTGGTAGAAATTTTAATTTTTTTCTGAGGTTAAATACCATTTTAAGATAATTTCTAAATTTGACAACGGAAAAAAAATCTCAAACAATTATACCCTAAATCACCACGCTGCCACGCACGAGTTGTAACCTTGACGCACATACCAGTCGATTCTACCACCGTCCGCCGAAAGGAACAAAAAGCAGGAAGTTGAAATGTTAATGCCGAGGGTGGGAGAATAGGCACAAAAGTGTGATCCTCCCACCTAAAGAGGGAGAGTTGGCAGGTATGTGTGTGCCTTGAACACTGCTACTTTTACCTATGTTTGCATACAATACGAAATTCGTAAATTTTTGTAGTAATTAACTAGGTATCAAACACCAAGGGATTGTTTTAAAGTTACTTATTGAAGTAACGTATATAAACAGTACGTTGAGTAAATACATCCCCTTTTTCCTTTATTTTTGGTGAATAATTTACACGGACATTGTGCTGGCTAGTAATGTATGCTTAGAAGTGCACCAGTGCATTAAAATTTGTTTTGGTGATGAGGGATTGCAGCTAGATACCTATTTCACACATATTACTTCTGAAGACCTCTGTCTATTAGTGTAAATTACTGTACATTACTAATACATTGGTTTCCTGAAGAAAGAAAGAAAAAAACCACTTGACTGCACTTTTAAGAAGGAAATCGGGAGCTCCATTTCTTCATTTTTGAAAGGACAAAAGTCAGTCATATCTACTGTTCAGCAGTATTCTTTTTAAGAGGTCTGCCTATTGATATAAATTTATATTTCAACTATCACTTTTATATTATTACATTAATTGATTTCTAACACAACGCTATAAAAATCACAGCCTGACCTGAATCACGTTGTAGAAAAAACACAATTTTAAAATTTGGTTATTCAGAGGATGGGAAAAGAAGGGGGGGGGGGTCAAAACATGCTGCTATCAATTTTACAAATTGGTGAAGGGGGGGGGGTCAAAACAGGCTGCTATCAATTTTAGAAATTGGTGAGGGGGGGGGGTGTCTACAGTAACTAACCATTTTTTACATGTTTTCTTGCGAGACACCTAAGAAATTTTTTTCAAATAGTTTAATTTTTAAAATTGTTAAATTTTTATTTCCCCTAGGACTTGTTGCAAAAATCATAGTGTGTACTAAACTAGAGTATATATTATACACTATTAACAAGGTTTCACTATAGTGTATGTTTGGTCACACCTGTAATTCCCTCCATGTAATTTTCTTGATAAGACTTGTAAAAAATGCCAAATTTATTGAACACTGTGCCCTTAGTGCATGCATTTAATATTAAGTAAACAAGATTTTTTCAATTTATATTATTTTTTATAAAAAGTTCTACGACAACAAACTGCTAAAGAAACAGGACAAAGTAAACCTAAGTAAAATAAATCAGACTCGTGATAAATTCACTTTTATTTACATTAATGCACATAAATACACTCTTGCAACTGTAATGCCTGTGTGCTTTATGTCAGTGCCGTGTTGTTCGACATTATGGCGTGCATTGCCAGAAATCAATAATTTGCAGATCTAGGTGATGTCAGTTAACAGCACCACAGTTTATATTCAAGTGTGATCTAACTACAGTATTTAACAAAACACTTCACTTTTGGCATTATTTATTGTTGCAGGCCCTACTATTCAGCAAAATAATTCTTTAAGAATATTGCTCCGTCACTATTAGTAATTTTTTGAACAAGTGCCACCTACAGTCACTACAACCACATATTACATAACTAGCATAAAATGTGGGCAATGCAAAAGAACGTGTTAGTCAATCTCCAAAGTAAGAGAATGTAATCTTTAGTGTAGAGAAAAATTAATTTCAAACTTACTCTGAACTTTTTAAACTGAAACTCAGTTTATTTCTTTTCTACAGGTATCATAGGTATAGTCCATACCATGTAAGAATTCCGTGTTGACAGCCAGACACATGGCAACCATTTAAAACAGGACGTGACCGTATAACCTGATGAAGTAGTGTGTTATACGTGAAAAATAAGTACTGTAAGCTTTTTGGAGGAAACTTAATATAATAACACGGCTTCGTATCCAGCATTAGTCAGTTAACTATTTTATTCTATTCAAAACACGTAATTTTATAACTAATTTACTTACAATCGCACAGTATCGGTCAACCTGTAACCAAAACAAAGCACGGCCATTTGCGAGTGTGAAAAGTTACCACGTTCGTTGTGTGTTTGAGATTCTTATGTATTATTCTCAGCATGTATTTAATACATTGTAATGTGGGGATTATTAAACACAGCCTGTAATCGCCAATGGGATATTTTGATGTCCGGCAACCAAAACAATGAGCGGCCCACAGAGCAAAGCTGCCACTTGTGTTGCGAGTGTTTGAACTTCTTGTGCGTTCGTTTACGTTTGAGATTCTTGTAAGGTGTTATTTAAATATTTTGTGCCTTTATGTAACTATAATCTATTGCAATGCAGGGATTAAAATACCCGGCTTGTAATCACCAACGACAACGGGATGTTAAGACATGTTTCGGAAGACTGGAACTTCAGCTGGCATGTCATCAAAATCATCCGCTAAATAAGAAGTAGAAAATCCATCCACAAAAAAAAAACCTACATAAAATAAAAAAAAATGCTACCTAACTTTCACTGTAACAGAATTTGTGGGTAAATACTGTTCTTGTAGTCTTATACGTAAACATGCTTCTTCAAGGTGCCGAATCAGTAAATACTTTTCGTACGAAAAACTTTGTGTTTTATGTTTTTTTTTTTAAACAAATTTTGTGCCTGTCAGCTGCAAAAATGTAGGTCTACATATTACCAAAATAAAAAGCCAGAAGACATCTGCCTATATATTTCCTGGTCATTAAAGTGTACTTGCTAAATATGGGTTAATCTTTTTGTTGACCTATTATTTTCATTTCGGTTGTGAGAGCACAAATTTTTGCTGTGTAGTATACAATAAATATGTTAAGTTTTTTTTAAGTATTGTGAGTCACATGACTATAACACTAATATTTCAAAGGTAGGCCCTACCACAAAAAGTAAGTTTTTTTGATAGTCTACTACCTGAAACTTAAACTAGGCCGATACGGCTTTATGATCTGATAGTGCAGAACCAAATTGAAGGCAACACAAAAAATAATTGTAAAATTGCTCACATGAAATATTTTATTTATTTCAGTTTAAATATGTTTGCTTGGCTTGCACTGTCATAAGCTCTTGCAACTTCAGTTTATTATAACCAAATGTCAAGCAGAAAACATAAGTTGCCCATACATGTTTAGTTTTGGTAATACCATTAAGTTAAAAGCCACAATTTTCATCATACCTAGGAAATTTAAAAAAAAAAATAATGTTTAATGTTAAATGATTATACATATTATCTGTAGAGTAGGCTATCCACTAGTGTAACATGAAATACCTAATTCCATTAACATTGACCACCTAACCTAGTAAGATTAATGTGCAGCTAGTATAGAAAATAAATTCTTTGCTGAGATCTGAAAAATAATCTACAGATAATCACAACACACTTGTGGATGTTATTTCAAACATAATATACCTTAACTGTTGACAAGTTTTGGTTGTCAGGTGGAAGGATATATAATGTTTTTGTTTACATTGTCCTACTTTATGATCTGTCAAATAACTGAATTCTTATACGGTATGGACTGTACACCAGAGAAATGGCTAGCATTCACTTTCTAATTAGGAAAATTAAACTGCTCTTAATTTTTTCAACACAAAATTCATCACACCATCATTGCAAATTTTACTAATTAAATAAAAACAATCCAAAGCATCAATTGCTGACTAATAGAGACTCAAAATCTATCTTGAAAACAACTCATTGTAATCCAACATCCACAGAATAGAACCCTGGTATAAAATTTTTTAAGGGACCAAAAAATATCTACTTAATAAATGGGAAAACATTATAAAAGATTACTTTCTTATTACATAGCAGTTTTAGGGATCAAATGAAGGTGGTATTATAACCAGGAACACGTAAAAGAGATATACTGTATATGATTCATTTCTCTGTAGAAATTACTGCAAGAAGAGTAAACATAAATGGCAACAATGTACAACTGCACTGAATTACAGTCTATAACAAACACTTATAATTAAAAAAAAGTGCCATTTATTATTTTAGCAAGTTATGAAAAGATGACTGGTTATGACAGTTACTACTACCATTCTACTTGCACACTCGGTGGTATCACTTTGTTAATAATTATGTGCAAATGTTAAACTACTCTAAAAATCTAAGAAAAATATGTATTACATCCAGCTTTAAAATTTAACTTCAAATGTTCAAAAAACCAAAATTTACTAAATCTAAGGAGCAAAAACTTAAAAGTACATATGTAGAAACTTTTGTACAAATTATTTACACTTCAACATAAAGGCAAAAGCTTCAAATGCTACCAAAAAGATCAGATGTGAAAAATTCACCATCTTATTTTGCCAACCAAAACTCTTGCAGTAAATTTCACTGCCTATTGCAATTTACCCTGCACAGACTTTCAACAACCATTTACGAGAGATTACCACTTGACCATTACCAACTGAAACCTCCACATTAACAAATTCACATCCACAACGCCTTTCTCAACACACAATGTAACGCCAGTTCATTTACATGTTGATAAACTTAATCCTTTTTAACGCAAAACTGTAAAATACGGTTAATTGTCAACAGATCACACAATCCAGATCATCCAAAGCTAAAGTTAATGATACTTCGGACTGCAGTAGCTGTATAAGTAGTTTAAAAGAAAAATTCATGGTATCGCATGAACACAACAATTAAACTGAAAACAAAATGACACAAAGTCTCTAACTGTGATCCAAACTGCGCAATACATACGTTACCGTATTAATTTTTTTATGAGAACGTCACTACTTAAAACAGACGGCAAAACCAAGTCATGTCAGTTAAGCCATGATAGTGGATAGTGGCACAGGGAACAACCCTTAGGCAATGACAATTTCTCTCTCGTATATGGTGGCTGGAAGCCTCAGGGCCACGCGGCACAAAGAGATTGTGTTCAAGAGAGGAACGCCCTCACTGTAGCACTGACTGGCTTGCGACACACAACACACGTGGACAGCGCAGAAGCACATTTTATGCATGCCACAACATGGCCACATGGTAGAAACACCACGCCCATTTCGTCCGTGAAGCAGATTTTGCACAGAAGAGGATCTGAGGTGGTCTTGTTCTCCTCTGACACTTCCTCTCTTGGTTGTCTCGAACTGCAAAACATGAACAGTGCCAACATAATCATGCAACACACTGCAAAATAAACAGCAAGCAATTCTATAAAACAGTATTTCGAAAAATATCAGAAATACAGCATCTAGTAGGTAGTTCATTACAGATTTAGTGCAGTGATGACAAAAATGTTAATTTTCTATTGTGTCCCATTATAAAACTTGAGAATCTATACAAAAACTTAACTGTATTATAAAACAGACTTTTCACAATACATTTGTTATCTAAATGTAAATACAGTGAAACCTCGTATTTACGTTTTCCTGCGAATTGCACTGTTTTCTTCAGGTCCCGTTTATCTGCCATTTAGTGCAATGTTACATTTTCCTGCATATCACATCATCAAAATTTTATTTTTCCCGCTGTTTACATTTTTCGCCTACGTTTTCACCATCCGAAGACAATAAAAACACGAGATTTCAAAGTCATAGATGACAAAGAAAGGACATCTAAACTGGTTTGGAAATAGAACAAAGAAGAAACAGTACAACAGGTTGGTGATCACGTGCAAAACCACAAAAGAATGACCGTGATCGCGTGTAATGCTAGCGCTCACGGCACAATAAATTCAAGATGGCGGCAAGAAAACGCTGCTGCAGCTAGCGCTGTCGATTGTCTCGGACGCTATTGATAGATATGTTCATGTTGGCAACACTGATCTCTTCACGTACGTTAGTTTGTCTTTTTAAGTGCAAATAACGGTAACTTTAACCTAAAATTTTCAGAACGTGTTTGAAAATGTTTATTACAAACAGTTGTGTTTTAAATCATTTCCATTTTAGTGCAGCGCGTTTTAGATGGTTATAAAACTGTAATGTAATCTCAAAAAAAAAAAAAAAAAAAAACTGACATTGTCGATAAAACAAAAACAGATACTGTAATAATGAAGAAGTGTGATGAGTTCGTGGGAACATGTGTTGATCTGAATAACGACGAACTGTACATTCCCATTCAAATGCTTACCGTTTTTTTTCTAAATTCATGATAGCATTTGCAAAAAAAAAATGGTAAAATGCGGAACAGTATTTACCAAACGATAAAAAAAAATCGGATCTAACATTTTAAGATGTTCTCTTGATATGTGCATGTGCCATAATCTTCCTGTAACAGTATATTCGATTCCGATATTGGTAACTTACACTGTACCAAATTTTATGTGACAAAATATGATAAATACATAGCTTGCATGAATACTATCACTTTGATTTTACCTGTAGAGTGTTTCTTAAGCAACATGAAAACAAAAGTACTAAATAAGGTAAGCTGAATGGTTTTTTTTAGATTTCCCTTCATTTACACTTTCCCGCTATTTTATTTACACTTTTTCGCCTTGTCCCCCTGGAAAGTGTAAATAACGGGTTTCACTGTAATGTGCCACAGATGCTATAAAAAAAAAACTGCTCGAGTGTAAAATAATAGCAAGCAGTGATCAGTTTGTTCAACGAGCGTGGTGAAACGGCCTACAAGCTACAATGACCGCCATCACACGTACTTATAACAGTGGAATACAGTTACTACGAGAGTTCGTAACACAATAAAAAATTGTCGTAGTTACGAGATGTCTTAAGAACCAAACGTTTATTTAAATAAACAAACAATTTTCTAGGTTATTGACGTATGTGGAATGGGAATAATAACAGTACAGTTTACCTTGGCTAGTATCTCTGCTATTATAAAACAAGACTGCAAAAACGATAGGCATATGATTATAAGGCGTAACATTCAACAATTTTATTTATTTCACGATTTCCATTAGCTTTTTATTACCATTTTCATTTGCTACAGCTCGGCAAAACTTAAGGTTAACAAAACAAAAATGGAAGTATAGCAAGGTTGGGGAGGCAGCAACTGAAACTAACAGCACTGCCAACTCACTTGTGATTGGCTGGAACGAAAAATGCTGCACCAATAAGATTGTATGAATGCGCTGCTGTTCCATATTACCCACTTTCTGAAGTAGCGAAGTCAAAACAATAACAGCTTTTAGTAAGAGTAGTTTATCTATTCATTCCAACATAAATTTCGCTAAAATGAAAATGTTATGTTCAGAAATCTTAACACGTAACCTATAAAAACACTACAAAAGAAGTTTATCAACTTACTCCGGTTTCCGCTGGGTAGTGTAAAAATTCAACTCCAGGCGTTCAAAAACTGATACAAATGAAGTTTCATTTTCATACGTAACTTTTTAAATTAACTTCTAGCAGTATAACACACACAACGAAAAAAAATCATAGTGAGTTTGAAACTGATTCTGCAATGCTGTTCGTTATAATAAAACCAAGATGACGCAAGCGATGCTGTGTACTCAGTCCACGTGCCACTTTCGCTTTCGTGCTGTACCAAGATGGCGTCAATAACATCGCGATCGAGCAAGTCACGGCAGCGTTGCCAGATGCAACTGCATTTCCACTGTTGCCATATCTCACGTTTTCCACTTTGCCGCACTGAACGACGATTACTTGTAATTTAAAAAATAATAATTTTGCGCGGTATGTTGATTGTTGCTTGTGAATGTCTTGTATCTACGAACATGCTAATGACAATACCACTTGTAAATACTGAACATTTATAGATTAAACTGCATACACAAACTGACGATGCATTACAAAACACTCATACGTAATTACAAACGTCTCGTGACATCCCATACTCGTAGTAATGGGATTCCACTGTATTTTACCAATGTGATCTGACAAACTTTGAAATCAGTTTTTATTGCACAATTTTTCGCAACATTTTTCATCGGGATTTTCTAAATTTTGTTACAGAGGCAAGAGAGAAATGGTAACATAAAGCATGATGGTATTAATACTGAAACAGTGCATGCGGCCTTGGGTTACATCAACTTCCTTGGCTGTCGAGCCACACACACTCCACTCCTCTTTCCCAGAGCACTGTTACGACCGGCATGCAATGCCGCACCTTTTAAAACGTTAGGACGCGCATTACTTTCTAGTCATATCCTGCTTGTAGTATATTAGCAGGCAGACGACTGCCTGAAGCTTGTCGTGCATTCACTGTTTGTTTCATTGATGCAAATAATTCCAGACAGACGTCACAAAATAATTTGCTTTTTTCCCCACCAGACACTGGCTGCTACATGAAATACAGCCAGCTGTGCATTAACAGCAGTTAATGTCTACATGTAACCTATAACCATACAATGCCTGTAACACTGCATACCTGGTTGAGGGCCCAGGGGACGTGGGTGAACTGGTTTCAGTTTGCTGTATCTGCTGGGTCTTCAACTCTTGATACTCCTGCAACAACAAATGTACTACTGCTTACTTTGCCCAACAGCTATTCTCTATTCAGGATGAAGTAGTACAATAGAACCCCGATTTAATGACGATCTACGGTTCCCAAAAAAATTGACTCAAAATCAATGTCACAAAATCAATGTAGACTATTTAGAACCCTTAAATGTATGAAATATTCAAGTACAAAGTCAGTTTTTGCTCAATTATCTTTATAATCGTCGCTAACACACAAAACAAACAAGTTTTAAATGTTAAAAAATACATATAACAATTATATTTAATTGCAATACCCTTATTTTATTAATTTTAAATTTGACGATGCCTGAGAAAAAAGGTCAAAATCGCTGTCATAAAATCAGTTGTCGTAAAACCGGGGTTCTACTGTACGTTATGTACTATTTTGACAGCAGATGCAACCAATGTAACAGTCCTAAATATTGAGAAGAACAGTCCTTACTCACACCTACTTTTAATATTTCAGGGTTGTACGATTGGTAAGAAAAAATGAAATAGTATTGAATGTATTATTGATATATTATATATAATACAATATTGATATAATATATTAACTTATACATGAAATTAATATTTTACAATTGTTTTTATAAACATAAATGCTTTAAGCTATCAACTTTATATTTATAAGACTTCATCAATTTCACATTTATTGAAGAATGGCATCGTGTAGCAAACATGGTTGTCAAAGTTCAAGCAACACTGCCAGGTAACAAGACATGTTTTCCTTCCAGGTCAGTTCTCAGGCGTGTAGGAATATAAACAATACCATAAGGATTAGATACATTAGTTTGTGTTGCCACTTTTAGTGCTTGAGATATTGTAATTATTTTGTATATTAACTAAATATTTAAAAATAGTAAACATAACAATAGGCTCAACATCAGAATTATAACCACTTGAAGCAATATAATGGAGCTTTTTAACCATTGTTATTGTACCAGTTTCTAGGACGTACATAAAAGTAAAGAAAGCTTAAACCATCCGCCGAGAGAAAAAAAAATTGTTAAAATTCGTTGAAAACGTTTGCCGCGGAAGTGATTTTCAGATAAGCACGCAATGCCGCGTGTTCTATTGATTAACTATATTATTGATAGAATGCTAGATGTGCAGCGTGATTAGGTATTTACACTTGCGTCCTGTGATAAAACAAGTGAGATTATTTTTAAAAGAAATGTAACATTTATGCAGACTTTTTACAACAAATTTATTACAGTAAACAATTTGTTTCTTCGATGCTAAAAAACGCTCTAGCACCAAGTATTTTTAGCGAGCAGATGAGTTTGTTTCACGAGCGCGTCTGCATACAAGCTACAATGGCCACTGCCGTGCATATTTAATTATTTACTGTTGTCTCGCAAACTTTTAATTCAGGTTTTTTTTTTTTTTTACTATTTATCACGGGAACTTCCTTAATTTTGTTGATGGAGCGGACGGAGAGACAGAAATATTGATGACTCCGTGGTGTTAAGTCATCACCTCTCGTGTTGTGCGCAAGGGTGGCCTAACTCACCTTCCGCACGCTTGCCGAGCGTTCCACCGGAAGTTTTTGACATTTTATCGCCACTTTCTTTTTTCTTTTCACGGCTGTGTCTTACCTGTTGACAGTAAATGTGTTTTGAGCCAAGATACTTTTTTAAAGTTACCTTAAATTTGGACGAAACATGCCAAAGGATTCAACTTTTTTTTTGAGAGGGAAGGGGGGGGGGGAAGAAGCCAGATTTAACAAAACATCATATTTAGAGTAAACATTTTCGGGTCCCACTGCATTTCGTTAAATCGAGGTTCTACTGAAGAAACAAAGGGAGCTAAAACAGGACTGTGTAATTGGTGTAACCAGCGCGAAAATGTAAAAGACTGTAACGCAAAACTGAATGTCTACTATAATTGGTCAACATAGCTGCCTATGCTTTATTCCGATTACAAGTTCAGTTCTTAATCCAGTAACTATTACTTTAAATAGACTAAAGCTTGTTTTCATTACGTTAACTAAAAATAATAAAAAAAGCATCTTATGCTGAAGTAGAGTAATGTAACAGACAGAAGTACAAGTACTTACAGTTGATATTTGTAAATAGGTACACATACACGAAGGAATGATATATTTTTTCGCGGAAGCACGGTAGCGAAATCTCGCCAGTATTAAACTGGCTTCCTCAGGAGGCAAGACATGGCAACTGTATTCCAGCAGCAGTTTGTGCTCTGTTACCTTAAGCCTAGCGGCCGGAAGGCGAACTAAGCACGGCGGGTATTTCAAACATGAGACAGTAATGTAGGTCTGTGTGTGATGGCTTGCAATGAATAGGTGGGAGGAAAAGTGAGCTATCTGATATTGAGGCCTTGACGTTTTGATTTCGTGATATATTGGTGCGACAGTTCCCAGCGTCTGAACTATTGCAAGAATATGGCAAGGATTTCACAATTCTGGTGCTGTAGCAGAAATCAAAAGTCTTTGTTGTGGGAAACTAAATGAGCTGCAACTGGCTTTTCTGTGGACAGATGTTGCATCCAGCTAGGGCTTGCTTTGTGTCAGCTCTGTGGCCATTCATTCTCTGTCTTAGAGCATTGGTGGTTAGGCCTATTTACTCTGCATCACAGTGTTTACATTGGAGCTGGTATATCAGGTTTGTTGTAGCACAGTTGTAGCTAGTACCTTGTATGTATGTGTGGTTTGTCAGTCTGCTGTTAAAGTGGGTAGATGGCTGATGAATGGTACAGGAACCATAGCAAGAACTGTTGCAGAGGTAGGAGCCTCTGGGGTTACTGTTTTGCTGGAGGCTGCAGTTGGTGGGAGTTTCGGACGGACTAATTTGTTGCGGAGGTTGGGTGGTCGTTTGAAAACCAATCTGGGGGGCCGTAAAAACAAGCCTTTAGTCTGTGGTGAAGCAGCCAGGATTGTGTCCAGAGTTCAGTAGTCTTGAGTTTATTTAAACTTTCATGGTAAAGAAAAACCAGGGAGATGTCTGAATTGGTGGTTTTGGTTTGTGTGTCCCGTGTTAGTGACGGCGCATTGGATCTCTGTGAACAATTGCTCCACCAAGAATGACCTTAACAATGTGACCAGATAGCCAGAGCCTTCATGAACAGATGTTACCCCAAACTAATTGTAACCAGCCAGTACAAGTATTTTTAATAGATTTGCATTACAATTTAGGTTTCAATTTATAAAGGTAACTTGTCTTTCATACATTTTTGGTTATTTTTGAAGGTTCCTAAAAATAATTTCATTATATCGCTGTTTTAGTTATTCCAAAGTTTGTTATATCGGGGCTCTACTATACAGTATTTTATTTCTTCAATACCCAATCAGTGCTTCAGAATGTTAACATAAATGTCTGTCTGCAGTTTTGGCAGTGACTAGATCAGACTACACAGCCATTGTGTAAAATTACATTAACAGGTGTTGCATAGCAATACAGCTGGCACTAACAGCAAACATGCTGTACCTTTGTACAGTTTATTAGTAAACACAAAACATTCACCAAAGACCATTACAGTGAAATCTGGATACAACGCACTTCATTACAAAGTAGTTTTCACATTAACATATGTTTGGAAATTCCCGGCCGAAAGTACTATGTAAACAATGATAATTATTTCCACATTAACGTAGATGGACTTGCGAGAACTTTCATTACAACGTACAAATTTTGGCCTATTTTTGAAATAAAACGTGACGAATTCACTAATATACTTCAAAAACCTATAACCGTAAACCACTTTAAACCAGAAAAGTAAAATAAACATTCCGCTTGTCGCACTTCCGCCATTTTAAAACAATCAACAAGCTGCTGTCTATCGCCGTGGTCGAGAGGACGCTATCGAAGTCGTGCGCAACGATACATTATATCGATACCTGGCAATCTATCATTTATTCTCGCGTTTTCACTAGCCACCATAGCAGGTATACAAAAACGGTGTCGTATTGTTTGTTTACTTCACGTATCGCGCAGATTAGGAGTTTTATCAACTGACTTGTTTACGTGTTTTTATTAATATTTACCGATGCAGGCGTACTGTTGATATTTTTAGTCCTGTTTTAAAGGTTACAGACACTTTCGTTTTTATTTTCATTATTCAGGCATCTCGACAAAGTTGTTTTGTACATCACCGTACAAACACTTAAAACTAGTGTTTTTCGTACATCAACACGTTTGGGTCATGGCTGACCAATCGGCGAAGAAAAAAAAACAAGCAAGCAATTCACTCTTAAAGAAAAAGTGGAAATTTTACAGGAAGTCGAAAAAGGCCGGAAAAAAGTTGACGTTGCGAAGTCGTATGGCATAGCACAAACAACTTTGTCAACAATTATTGGTGACAAGGAAAAAATCTTGAAGCTGTATGGTCAAACTTCTTTGTGCCCGAGCTGAAAACGATTGAGGTTAGGTGATAATTGTGACCTTGAAGAAGCTCTGAACAACTGGTTCAAGGACACTAGGACTCAGAATGTACCTATCACTGGGCCAATGCTGCAAGCCAAGGCAAAAACTTTTGCAACATTATTAGATATTAAGGACTTTCAGGCAAGTTCGGGATGGCTCCATCATTTCTATGAAAGGTATGGCATAACCTGGAAAGCTATATCTGGAGAGGAAAAAGATGCTGACACCTGTGCTGCTGACCAATGGAGAAATGAAAAACTTGATGTTCTTATGCAGGAATACTCGCCCATTGATGATGAGAGAGCATATTTTTATAAAATGCTGCCAAACAAGACAATGTCGTATAAAGGCGACAAGTGTTCTGGTGGGGAAAAAGCAAGAGAGACTCTGTCATGTTTTGCTGCAACTCCACTGGCACCAGTAAGCTAAAGCCATTGATTATTGGCAAATATAAAAAACTGAGATGTTTCAAAGAGGTTGCTGCACTTCCAGCAGATTATGTTAGCAACAGCAAAGCATGGATGACTAAAGAACTGTTTGGCAACTTGTTGCTCAAACTTGACAAAGATATGAAGAGAGGAGGCAGAAAAATTCTCCTACTTGTGGACAATTGTTCTGCCCACAATGTTAGTGTCAGGCTCGAGTTCCTGCCTCCCAGCTGCACATCTGTCCTGCAACCACTGGACCAAGGCATTATTTACAATGCCAAAGTCAACTTCCGAAAACGCCTGATTGAGAGAGTGCTCATCAACATCCGATGTAAGGTGGAGACAAACATTAACGTTCATCAAGCGATCCAGCTAATTACTGGTGGCTGGTGGGATGTCAAAAAAGAGACCATATCTAACTGTTGGATAAAATCTGGTATTGTCAAAGCCCAACCAGATAACAATGAGGACCCATCAACTAGCAGTGCTGCTTGTGAGGAGGGTGAGGAGGATCAGCCAGCTGTTGCGACAGAAAACGCTATGCCTCAAGATGTCTGGAAGAAGTTGAGTGATAACCTAAACCTGGACTCGGAGGTTCTTTTTGAAGACTATGTTGCAGTTGACAATGCAGTAGAAACTATGCCAATGCTGACTGACTTTGTAAGTGAAGTAGTTAGGAATAGTAGAGAAGACTGTGACTCGGATGATGACGAAGATTGTGCAGAAGATCCTGTTACGCCTAAAGAGGCAATGGAGTGTTTGGATAAACTGAACAGATTTGTATCAAAAAATGCAAATGCATCAGAGAACATAGGCAACTTCACGAAGTAGAGTTGTATATGCACCAAGAACTTATCAAAAACAACAAGCAAACAAAAATATTTAATTTTTTTCCAAAAACAAGCATAGGTATTTTATTTCCAGAATTTTGCTCCATACAGAACATGTTTTACTAAAATTATATTAATGTGTAGACCTATTAGTTTAGTCCAAATTTATGTGTATTCTTCAATTGTGTTAACTTATTGAAATGACTCTGTGTTGAAAATTGACTGTTTAAATGGTAAGTACTCTACAAACAAACATCAAGCTAGGGCTATATGTGATTGAAATTTTAAAAAAATGGTTTTTGTGTTCAATCATATTGCAACTTACTGTTCTAGCATCTCATTTGTAGTATGTATAGCCTACATAAACATGTAGCCACACTACCTCAACTTGTAATTTATTTTAACCAATTTTTAGGACCTTAATCAAAAAATTTCAGTACAAAGTAGTTTCAGTATAAAGTATGAAATTCCCCTTCCCCTAGGAGTACTTTATAATGAGATTTCACTGTATATTGTAACACAATTCACGTACGTATTGTGACAACGTGCATCCACCAGAAATCACTTTTCCTGCCGTTCAGTTACAGTGGTCACTTTGAATGTTATTTAGTGTTTTTGTTTAGAGAACCACATAAAACTGATAAGACTTACAGTATTAACTAATACGTACCTTCGCAGTCAACAGAGCATCCTTTTTGCTGCACACCTCGGCTACGAAATCACGGCCCTTAACCAGCAATACAAAGGAGCACTTTGAGAACCATAGTGCATGTTCTGTCCACGGGTCGTCGTCTTCTTCCCAGTCTTTCAACCCTCCCCCACAGTGGAAGCACACCGTCTGGTCCCCCTTTCCTGTACACAATTCCAACACTTTCAACTAACTTAAAAAAAAAATCTACTCTATGATCTATGAGTAATCAAATCTGATTTCATATTTCAAATTATGGTTGGTAATCAGTATATTTGTACAGTCACCTATACTCTATCCATTCTAAGGTTGCAGCTAATTCATTCAAGTGAATGACAATAACATTTTTGTACAGCATACATTCCGTTTGAAATATTGAAAAATACAACATAACTGTGTTACAACACAATTACGTTGTGAGGGAATCACGAGATAATTAAATCGCTTTGATTTATTTAATTATCAATTGATATTCCTGCTGCAACCTTAGAGTGGACAGAGTATAACAATCTACTTTCAGACACGAGTTTGTAACTTAAGTTTTGTAATGAAAGTTGTGTTTCGTGTGCAGTATGAACTGCAAAACTGCTACTATGTACATTACACAGTTTGTCTATACCCCTCATTTCTTTATAATAAAGCGAAAGCTAAGCTTACTCTTCCTAGATAACAAGGCAGTGACAGCTAGAGTTACATGCCTCCCCCCCTCTTCCCAACAGCATACCATCCCACACCACAGCGTGAGAAACAACTTGCAACGAGTATCCCAGAAACTGTCAATATCCTCTCCCCCTTAGCAGAAATCAACTGGTAACCCTACCCTTCTAGTCATTATCAGCTCATTTTCGCATACTAAGGCAGGTACCTACCGTAAAGATAATCTCTGTTACTGTGTGCAACACAGAATTTTCATACCCACGTATCACCTAAACCACTGAAAATGGCAATCATGTGTCTTGTATGTTATTTTTTCTAGTTTTAGGCAGTTTTTAGTAGTTTATTCAATTTTCCTGTTGAAGTGAAAAACTTTGTGTTGCAATCTCCTCCAGGCTGTGGGATTTCTGGCACCGACGTGGTCAGATCATTGATTTTATAGAATTTAACAGTGATGCAGGCTATTCAATTGACGCATTTATACCTTTGTATACTTAAGGGGTTTCCCTAGATATAGGCCATTCACAATAAAGTGATCACTGCATCAAGTTCTTTAGACCATTTTGCAGTTATCGTTACTATTTTTAATATGAAAACTTCAATGTAACTAAAAACCAGCGTAACAGTTTCAGCAGTCTCAAAAGTTAACATATACTGGCCGAACGTAACATATTTTGAATTATTTACAAGTTCTGCAGAGTGCTCAGTTTATAGGCAGACTGCGCTTGAGCGTGTAATGCAGGAGCGGTAAGAGTGCCACTAACCAACATTATGTAATCTATTATCGCCTCTCCGCTCAAGGCCCTCAGATAGCGTACAGTGCTTTACTAGTGTTCTTTTTTCCTAAGGGACTTTATTAAGCTGTGACCACATTATTTTATTTGTGTTTACAGCGTTGTTCAAAGTCTTAATGCTCGTTTCTATAGTTGTGTTTTTCAAATCCAATTGTTAATTTTCTATCTTTCCAGAAACTGCAGTCTGAAAAAGCCATTTTTGGCAGTTTTGACGGGTCTGAAAATGATGTTTCAAATAAACGTGCAGAATTGTTAAAACTATAACAACAGTTTGAAGTGTGTGTTCTTTTTGTAGATGTAGAAATATAATGTGCGTTAAATAGTTTCGTCAAAAAAAAAATAATTGTCTAAACTCGCTGAAACACATTTGAAGCACAGGTAGGGAGGCTATTTAAGAGTATTGCGCCATTGTGGGAGGGAGGGGGGGAGGATGTGTGCGTATGTGCGTGTGTAGCGAAGTGAAGGCACGACAAAAAAAAAAAAAGGGGGGGGAGGGTGCACATTAACACTAAGCATTAGCAGGGCGAGCGTCTGGAAAGTAAACACAACTGTTCAACAGGTAAAAATGACATACGTGTTAAGTCTAGACTTTAAGGGCACAGTTTTTGCACAACTAGACTCTTGCAACACACACACAATATCTGGGAGTATCATCGTTAAAAGGGCACAAGTACCAAATACAGTAAAGCACGAAAGCTGTCTTCAAACTATGCTTGATTATTTGATTAATTCTTATGTGTTGCAAATGATAACAGACCAGCCTTACAGCCTCCAAAAAAAAAAAAAAAAAGATACATGCGTCACTTATTTTGGTTTTTTTTTTATTAAGTTTTTAAAGCTTTTTAGGTTTGAGTTTCCACAAAATGCTACGAACATCAAGTCTACACAATCGCGAGAAAGCATCCGTGCTTGGTGCTTTATTTTTTTGGTGACATGGATTGGTTTTTTCAATCGTTCGTAGGTGTGATTTTAATCTGTACATGTCTGTCTATCAACATAAATTTTAACTTCGGTTATTATTTTACATTTTTTGTGTGAAACTACTAATGGATGTCAGACTATATATTCGCGAGAAGACACACCGTGCTCAAGAGTTTTTTTCCAGGATATATTTTGGTCATATTTACTTTTAATAGGAAGACGTCCATCTTGTGATATAGATTTATATTTTAAAGATAACTTGTCTTACTTTTCCGCATAACACCACGAAAATTGGGACCCCATTGGATACACATTGCAGAAAAATAATTCAATTTTCAAATTTAGTAAAGAGGTAGGGGGCAAAATTGGCCTAAATTTTACGAATGTCATAAATGGAAGTCGGTATTTGCATTTATTCTAAAAAATATATATATGTCGAACCTGAATTATGTACGTATACGATCTGTACACTTGCTTTTTTGTAGTCAGGATTATGCTAATTGTCTTATTCTGTTGAGAGGTAGCAGCCAAGTTCAGCAAGTACTACAGTTACAGAAAAAGTTGAGAATTATAACTAAATCTTACTTTAATGATCATTGTAAATCATTGTTTATAAAATTGGAAATATTAACCGTAATAAACTGTGATACACTTCAATATATGCTACATGTAAAAGAAAACTATAATGAATACATATCCAGGAAGCTTATCTATTCCTATCGAACTCTAAGCAATCATCTGGATACTCCATCACATTTTTAACCAAGTTCAAAACATTATTCTATACAGGAAGTTAATTATTTAATAATTTGACTCTGGCAAGCCATTTATTGCCTCATAATATGTATATTCAAAACTAAAATAAAACATTTGTTAGTTTTACATCCTCTCTATAACATCAATGAATTCTTTGCTTTGGATGAGATCTCATAAATAAAAAATGTTCTTTTAACTACTATAAAATCCAAAGGATATGAGTCATTTTTGTTAATTCTTACCCATATCATGCAAATGTTTTAATTTCTATCCATAAATTGTGAATGAATTTTTATATTGGATTGTAACTTTAAAACCATTTTTAGATGTGTTAAACAGTAACTAAACTAAGATAATGGTTACATTTTGAATTCTTCTTGTCTTTTTAATGACTCCTCTGTTTGAATAGTACTTACTGTATCTTTTATAACATTGCTGTTTTAATATGCATCATTTGTTGTCAATGTCTATTGCACGCTTCTGTGCCGAATGACTAAGTGAGTGGGTTGAGAGATTTTGGTCAACACTTAACACTTGAGGTTTTTAGCACCGGTGAGGGGTGATACGAAGTATGAAGCAGCATTGCTTTTAAAAGGGCAGGGGAAATGGAAGATCCCCGAGAAAACCGAGAAAACCCGCCGACCAACAGCATAGTCCGGCACAATTCCCAAAAGTGAAAATCCGGAAACCAACCATACTGGAAATTGTACCAGGATCGCCTTGCTGGGAGGTGAGAGGTCTGACCCCTTGACTACTGTGACCCCTACTCGAATGACAGAATAAAATAAAAAATAAAAATATCACCTACATTATTTGTAAACATTTTTTCAGCTATACTGAGGAGAAATACTATCTAGATTAATTTTAACAATTGTTATAGATAGGTTTTTAAATGTCAATAACAGGATTGTGTGCATTTTGAAAAATTTCTGATTATCATAACTTAATTTCTTCATTTTCCTTACTTTCCATTCTTGTACACAAACAAAAAATATTTTACAACATACAGTAGCTTGTAAATGTATTGGCTCAGTGTTATCTTACGCTATTTCTCACTGACGAAATACACTTTACAGAACTACATTACAGTTTTGCTTTGCGGTGTGAACACTTTGCCAAGACCTTGGTTTTCTAAAGATGGGTTCCGAAAACTAACGATTGTGTGACTGTAACGTACTGACAGCTTGCTGGAATAACAGCACTCTAAAAGATCTTACAAAGAAATATCTTATCTAACCCCAACATTAATTCTTAAGCTAAGTATTGTAGATTGGGGCAAGTATTTCTCTTCAAGTTACGGCAGCTTAAGAGCGGCGCCTACCTGCATGTTGGGAGGCTCAGAAATGATGGAGCTATAAGGGTGACCTTGAAACCAGCATCAAATGCTGCATAGCCTCTACGAGCCAAGCTCTAAAATAGTGTGCAAGATTCCCACCGAACAGTTATTACTATGGGAATAAGTACTGACCATCTAACTTTATTGGTGGAAAGTCTTTAGCAAAGTTCAGTGCACATTGCAGTCAGTGTTTCACATACTTCCAGTTAGTACATTTTGAAGTACGGCAGTTTAAAAATTAGCTATATTGGAGGGATTAAAAACAATTTTAATAATGAGCGTAATGTCTTAAAAATTAAATTTCGACCTTGCCTGAAGTGTTTTCTTTTCCTTTGTTTGGCACAATGGGCACAAGTGGAATTGTTTCGTAGAAAAAAAAACTGGTTACAAACACAGTGCAACACATTTGAAGCATGATGTAGGCGGCTGCCTTAAATGCAGCCATCAACAAGTCAGTTGACTTCTCACTTAAACAGCCTTTGTATAACTTAGAAAAAGGCCTGCGACAGACTTCTGTTTACAAGTAATTTTAGTAACAAATGATACATATGCCATTAAATAATTAAAGCACCCTGCAACAAAAACAATTTCATATTTTTCAGTTGAAAAATCACAGCACACAAACCTGTATAGTAGAAACCGGCATCGCTCAACTTGTCTGGGCGCTGCTTTAAGGACACTGGCCAGTTCTCAAACGATGCGAGTCGTGCCTCGTATGTGCTGTACTCTGGGAATGCTGGCCCATGACTTCTGTTGACACCCAGCTTTTCCAGCGATAATTCACCCAGATTGTTATTCACTTTCGCTGAAACATAACAAGACACAACATTAGCTCCCAGTCATCAAGTCCACAAGTAATATATAGGTACTACAGTGGAACCTCGTCAATACAACCCCTGTTAATACAAAGTTCTCATTAAAACAAAGCTATTTTTATTCCCTTTTGAATGGAACAACAAATGAAATAATTACATTAATGTTTAATAAAAATTTTGTTTGTGCATTAAACCAATCAATATTTTGTTCTCCCGTAAAAGGATGTCATTGTGGTGAAATTACTATTTGATTTGTGGGGATAAACAGAGTGACCAAAATTTTAGAAACGTTTTAAGGTTTTAGTGAACACCTGTTAATACAAACATTAACAGCCAAAATTGGGGTCCCGTCAGGTTTGTATTAATGAGGTTTGACTGTAGTCTCTATGCTAGCCACTTCACATAAATAAAAATTTGAAACACTAACAAACAACCAAATCAACCATCAAGACCACACATTAAAAGTAACGAATATCCCTGTACTCTCACAATTTGCTTTTGGAACACAACCACTGCAATGTTAAGTCAATAATCACATTTTGGTAAATATTAAAAATATCTTACCATATAAGACCAAATTATTAGTTTTACAGGTAAAGATTATTAATAAAAATTTGTTCTATAGTGGTTAGTGGTTGTATGCAAAAAAAATTTTGGTTAACTTAGAAGTTTGCCGTTTTTCGTAAATATTCCAAGTCCGAGAATTGTGATGCCCATGCTAACTTCATGTTCTATTAGCACTCCTTGCGTAATGTATTGAAAGTAGGGTTAGTAAGTTACACAACTATTCTTCAGGCTGGCAAATTTAGTGTTAATGGCAACTAGTTTACACAGCGATAGTAGGCGTGTATGCATTCCTGTGTATTGAGGTGTAATTTGACCATGTGTTCAGAGTTAGTATAAATGCAGGTTGAAAGTACTAGTGTTTCGAGGTGTGCTAGTGTCTATGGAAATTTTCAAATTTGGAACCACTGTATTACAGATAATTGACATTTTCTTTACAAATGTTTTGTTACATCACCATGTTATATAATCCAATGCATAGAATGTATCTTAAGAGCTGTAGGGACAATGTTCCTTGTTACAGTCATCTCAGTGTACACTTCATCAAGTACCATGGATGTGACTTTTTATATACATATATAATGTGCGCGCACCTGTGTGTATTTATATATGTAATATTTATATACAGTATAACACACACTTTTACCCCACAATTTTCCTGGGGCCTTACACTCTAAATTGTTAAAACTTCTCCAGCTACTAGAATTCAGTAGAGTGGTGATATCTAATGTATGAGAGTTGGTTTGCGCGAGATTTGGTGCTGGACATTACAACTAGTTGTATGTGATATTGTCCGCTATATTCTGAATAATCCAGTAAAATAGCAACAGGGATTTAAAAAAGAAACGTAGGCCTATTTCTGTCTGTGTGGTTATTTTGCTGTAATACTTACCACTCACAACTCACCACTTCAATTGTTTGTATTGTCACCTTTAAGGTACAAGCCAAGCAAGTTTAAACGAACGTCAATGCAAATACAGTTTGTTACATCTAAGAGCATGTATTCAAGGCTTGATTATTTAACCTCAAAACTGTTGTTTTGTAACATAATGAACCAGCAGCAAGCTCTATATTTAATTGCATATGGTTATGGTGCCCTAGCACCCTCAACGTAATGTTTTAATATTATTTCTCTGAGGTATAGCATTACTGTATTCGAAATTGTGATCTGGGCAATTTACTTGGATATTACCAGTTTATTAGTGTGTATGAATTCAATAAGTGTGCCAGCAATAACATCAGTAAATTTCTAGCCCGAATTCTCGCACAGTTACATATGTAATTTGTTCATTAGGTTTATTTTTTAATTGCAGTCAATGTTAATTTTCACATGACATAACTGCAGAAAAATGCAAATTACAACAAAAAAATACCTCAATATCAACATTACAGGAATGATACTGCCACCCACTCTGCCATTTTCATAGCTCGGTCGTATGTGACAGAGCCAGGACATACTGTTCTGACCACTCGCCTGACATTGCAAACTGTCTGGTCTTACACGAGCGTATTCGCATTCTTAGTGCATATGCAAATAGCCAATTGTATGCCAAATGCCTCTTGACTGGCAAATATCATTCAAGCATAAGACTCTTGGACTTTATAGCCCTCCCCACTTCAGAATTTTTACAATGTTGGCTAATTTATTACTGTCTACTACTTCGTTATACCGGTAATTCACAAAGTTTTTACATGCGAGACTTAAAGAGAAAAGTTATTATTAAACCTTTAGTTTGTTCTACAATATTTTAACTTCCAGTAACCAAAAGTGACTTCCCATACGTTTACATGTACCGTATCCCAGACCCGTAGTAACGCAAAATTAACAGTCTAATGTAGTCACCCCCCACCTAATAAGGATTAGCCTCAACACAAGAGACATCCCTTAACTTTCCAAGTTACCATTTTACAGT
The DNA here is from genome assembly GCA_003012365.1 of Medauroidea extradentata. Classification (NCBI taxonomy): domain Eukaryota; kingdom Metazoa; phylum Arthropoda; class Insecta; order Phasmatodea; family Phasmatidae; genus Medauroidea; species Medauroidea extradentata. The sequence continues at coordinate 32,439 of PNEQ01091116.1, read as the reverse complement.
TGATAATTGCCAAGGGCTAATTCACTCACCTCTCTCCGGCGCAGAGAAGGGACGGACCTGGATGCCATAGAGACCGCACGTGTCATAGCCTACAGAGGGGTCCTCTTCTTGGGGTGGGCCATTAAGAGGCACGTTGCCCACTTGCAGCTTACGTAGGAAGGGGCATGTGGGGGACCAGCGTTGGTGGTCTGACGTTATATTGTCCCCTTCTTCCCAACGCCCCAATTCAATCCCACAGAACGCACACCTCACCAGGTCCTCCCGGTTGGTGTAATAGAACCCGGCCTCTGCTAGTTTCTTAGGATCCATAAACGGAATGTGCCAACGTCTGAATGTCTTCAGACGTTCCTCCTCCCGCTTCATGATCGCTAGACTCCGCCTGGGGTATGACAAGCCACATGCCGGGGAATGTCCATTGCTCACTGGCATGTGACCATTTGTCAATGCAGACGGCAGCTGGCCACCATTCATGGGGTGAGAGACGCCATTCACAGAGTGAGACACACCATTCATGACCACAGGTCTATTTTGAGAGGTCTGGTTACTCTCTACCTGCTGCCGCTCATTGTTTGACCTGTCCAAGTGCAGAGAGCTGGGGACAGAGTTTGGTTTATATGGAGTCCTGTCATCGCCCAGTGATCCATTAGTGTTTCCCAGTATGTTTCCGCTGTTTCCGTCGGGAGGCATGATTGGCAAAGACATACGTTGAATTTCTGGAACATGCACAAAACAATTTTTCTGCTAAGCACAAAAACATTCTGGTTATAACACACAACAGAATAGGCTTAGTTTTCTTCATACATAGTGCACCATGTACTAACAATTACTAAAAGGCTTACATGATAAAACTTCAGTTGTCCTATAACACGCACGTACATACTGGATGTTGGGAGAGCTTTTGGATGAAGCAAACTTAACTAAAACTGCCTTAAAATACACAAAATATGCAGCAGTATTTGCTTACAAAGCTCAAAATAATTAGACATCTCTGCCACAAAGCCTACTTGATTTGAACCTTTCTCGAGCATAACACAATGCTCAATTAAGCTTCTTTTCAATCCTCTCAGTCATGATGAACTTTACACAATCTGTTGATAGATACTGAATTGTTAAAAATTAAAAAAGTACAATGAACAATGTTCTATGAAGGGCAACATAAGAGGGTTTACAGTACTAGTACTTATCAGTCCTAACAGCAAAAAGCTACTTGTCTTATAATAGCCTAATTACAAGTTTTATACTAGCAATTGGGCTAACGCCCGGTGGCGAGTAGATTCCTCCCCATCCTCACAGTTCCAATCCTCTAGTCCCTTTCTAAACCTTCCAACCCCCCTAACCGTCACCAACTCCTCCCGCAGTGCATTCCAATCCCTCACCGTCCTCACCAACATCGACTGTCTACCCCTCTCGGTTCTCCACACCCTCTGAATTTTCTCACTGTTGCTACCTTTACCCTTAAAAGTTCCCTTAGTTAATTTGCAGGATAAATTTCCCCATCCCCCTTCCCATTCATCACCCTATACAACCTGACCAGCCTTTCCAATCTCCTCCTGTCCCTCAATAGATTTTCCATCTCAATTCCTTCATCATCACACTAGGCCTAAAGTTCCTTTCCTCCTCACCAGCCTGACCCTGCCTTTTCCATTTATTCATCACACACCTTGCTGCCCTTCTCTGCACCTTCTCCAGCTCCTGCACCTCCAGACCATGTACGGATCTCACTCCACGGCAGCATATTTCAACACTGGACGAACCATTGTACAATGTCTTACCCTTCACCTCACCACTAACCCCCTTCAACAGCCTCCCAAGCATTCCTAAAGCCCTTCTTCCCTTCTTTACCACTCTGTCCACCTTAAATCTGCCTGTATCACATCTCCAAGATACTTATATTCTGTGGTTTCCTCTATCTCTTTATCATGCTTCAAACAACATAAATATCATAAACTGGGAAATACTTGGCACTTACAAGGGTAACATTTCACCACACAAAATGTTTTTTTTTTTACACAGAAATAGCAAATTTCATCAAAGAAAGCAAAATTTAAAAATCAAAGCAAGTTACCAATGTTTGCTGTATTTATACCAAAATGTAAAATCATTCATGTGATACAAAGTTACCCCTGTATTTAATTTAGTTGATATAAAATGTGCATTGAAATTATTCGTAACATATAAGGTCTCCCAGATGAAAAAAAAGTTATATCTGAAATTGGCCAGATATGAATGTGTAAATTTCTCTATTCCTGATGCCCAATATGGCCAATTTTAGATCTGGCCAGATTTGGCCCAGATATACGGTTTCATATGGGAACATTCAATTCATACACTGCAGGTTTTAATACACATACCTTGATGCTACAATCCAATTCTTACTGGTTGAATAATCTTAAACATAAATAAAATAGTTAAATAATTTTGAAAAAAATCTTTAAACTAAATATGCTATTGCAGTCCAAATACACGCAGTTAAGTTGAAGATTAGTGGGCCAAATTATCTCAATTAATGCACAACAAAAAAAAATAGCTGTGCTATAGGAACTTTTTAATAGCATTTTCGTTCCATAGTTTAAATGCGTTAATATGATATAACAATTCTGGCCAACCGCACGTACATATATGCCGAACTTATCACTAAAATACAAAATGCATACGAACATGCATTCAAACTCCGAAATAAAATTCGCAAATAGGTACTAAGTCTACTAAACAATTCACTACAGAAATTTAAAACTTCATTTGAAAAGAAACAACTGCTAGTACCAAAAAGAATGTTTCCCTACCCGTTTATACATAAACTGAACTTTTTTTTCTCTCAATTCAAATTTTCCTCCTATTTTTATACATAACCTACGCAATTCCGCCGAGGCGTTTTCACTCTTTCGGTCAACACATGTATTTTAATTTCTGTCTTCACAGTCACACTTTGATAAAATGATACACAATGCTAAACAAAATCTGATTTTATTTTCACTAGTATAATTAATACGTTCAGCTACACACACAGTATCGATAAGCACACCATCTTTTATTGCTGAGCAGAAGTTCACGTTTCCGTTGAACCAACTTGGGTTAATAATTGCCACATTCTTTCATCACCTAGTGCTTTAACGATATACTGCTGTTATAATAAGAATTAAAAACAACGTGCGAAAGAAATACAGCCTATATCACTGTATACAACACTCGTGCAAATGTTTTAAACTACGCATTACATTTTTCAACTTGTCATTGTAATTTCACTACGTAACAGCGACCATACCAATACGTAAAGAAAAAAATACATTTACAGATTAAATTTAACTTATTTTAACAGGAAGAGTTCCTACCCCTTAGTCTATGCTAATTATCAAAAAACGCAAACTTAAAGAAACATATGGACCAACAAGACACGTTCCAAACTTAACTATCGCACACCAATTACACATAATACTATTCTAAAAGTTACCATACAAGGGTCGGTGTTCTTTCAAAAATGTATTACTTAAACAGAAACCGCCCCTCCTCACACTCACCACGTACGACGAGGTCTTGATATTTGATTCTAGAAAGTCCAGTCGACCTCTCTCACAGTCTCGTCCAACGCTGCAGGAGCGTTGCCAGCTCTACATTTAGTTAGCTGTTAAGTACAAAAATCGTTTAGTTAGCTGTTAAGTACAAAAATCGTTTATAACAAAAACTTAGTACTCTCCGTGGACCGAAAACATTAGTTCACCACTGCTGCACAAATAATTTAGTTTCAACTGGATTCATACGCCACGCATCGTCGGCGAGTCGTAGTTAACGGTTTTTTCCTCGCTGCAAAATGGCAACATTGCTCGGTACGCGGCACGCAGGGAAGGGAACTGCACAGCTGTTGCCATGCGCACTAGGAGGCAAAGCAGACAACAAAGAACCAACAAAACTTGAAGGTCGTGAGAATCAATGAATGTAAAAAAAACTTAACGTTCCAAAATGGGGAGCGTTTATCGGCAATATTTCCGTAATCAAATTAATTGTTTTAATGGTTCGCACGGATATTATTATTTATTAGCCAAATGGATACTTGGTAGGTAACTTAAAATTACAGTTCCGCTATCGATCCTTTTATATCATATATTTTTTTTTACGCGTGATATGGCCTTCAGCTTTAAGTTTCCGCGGCCAACAGCTCAACTACAGATTGCGGAAGAAATCTATATCATACAACTATAAAATAACGAACTGTTCTACTGAAAAAACCAAAGCTCACACCTATTTCACCAAAATTAATTTCTCTTTTTCTTTAATTAAAGCAGGCGTGAGGCGTATAAATAGCATATTTTATTCCAAGCATCTAAGCAAAGTAAACGAGAAAGAGACGAGAGGAGATATATTGTAGGTCATAAGTCACTTTGTCTTGTATTGTGTGTGATGAAACATGCTTCCTAGTATTTATTGTTAGGTTACTATGGTGAGGTTTCCCAATCTACACACATTGCCACAGCATAATATTGCATTAGATTTAAGGCCATGCCCGGTAGTTTTTTTCACGTTGGTGCAAAAAACTCAAAAAGTTTTCAACCAAATGGGTTAAAAAAAATTGAGAGCGTGTGAAGTCATACTATGCACAATTATATGTAGGCTTTAAAAAAAATAAGTCGTTTGCCAGTAAAAAAAAATATTTTGTGCCATTTTGGCTTATTTTCATGCTAAAATATGTGATACTTTGGGTGCAAGAATCTAAAAATCCATTGTGTTCATTGCAACGGAAAAATTCAGATAGAAACTTTGATGTATTAGTGACCAAACAATGTAGCGATTTTGTGATAGAGATATTAGTTCATTTTGGAAAAATTATTTTCGAAATCACTGCAAAACTACCAGGCATGGCCTTAAAACTGTTTTGTTGGAGTATAATAGCAGAGTATGAGATGTTCTCGTTTATCTATTTGTAATCTATTACTTTTTGATTTTATAGAATTTTATTCATATACTACGATAACTTAATTGGAACTCTCATGAAACTATAGAGGAAATTAGTATAAGCTCCCTCAGCATATGCAGTGCTCCTATCGTCTGGTGATACCTTGTATTTCTTTGTAAAAACAATGTTTATTATTTTAATGTTGAAGTGAATAATTATGTAATTGTAGGTCCATACTTAAGTTTAATGTGCCTACATACAAATAGGCCCATGTTCTTAGGTTACCAATGTCTCTTCTGTGAAACCGTGAAACATACTGCCTACCCGCCCCAACCAAATAAGATTTGGCCACAAAATGTTTCCCTTGTGAAATAACCTCTTCAACACCCCCCCCCCCCCTTCCCCCTTCCTTTCTGACCGCCCAGCCCTTCCAAAGAAAAAATTGTACTGTACTGTTTCTGTAACGAGCTCTGAGCTCGTTGAAGCAAATAAACAAACAAACTTACCCACAGTCACAACGTTCTTTTAAAATTATTATTATTATTTGCACAAACCAACGCGTGCATAAATTTTAACAAAAAAATTTTTTACAAAATAATACGCGGGACGTTATCTATGACACTAGCTAGCGTACACCACGAACAACCGCGCACCGCAGCACACGACAAACGACACATTAGGCATTTTACACTTACAATATGCTCGTTGGTCTACGCTACTCCTTCCCGTGCACCACCTGTCGTTCACAACAGGAAGATTGTACCGCGCATTCGCCGTATGGCTCATAACCTTTCAAAAAATTACCGAACCCCATGAACACACGATAGAGTGTCGATGTTATTAAATATTATTGGGCCTGATTGCTTGACATAAACGCCTATAAATTAAACAAAACTGACAAGTTTAATTTCATCGTAGAATTTCAGACTAGTCTTTGCATAGCAAAAAAAAAAAATATATATATATATATATATACACATATATATATTAATAAAGCAAAATTAATATTACACAATTTTAACTACGTTGTAACCGCTCGTATGTGGTTTCACTGCAATGCACCGAGTCCTGTCTGTGTAAGTCCCTCACGCAATAGATCTCCACATTCACAACGGGAAATTCTTGAGTATGCTTTACCGTACCGGTAATCGATTCTCGGGCAAGTCACTCGCAAAATCAATATAGTATCATCACGATTACGAGCAACCATACCATTCTACAATCATCACCTTGCTATATGGTACAGAAGCCACTTCCGACCTGGATTTGAACCCTAAACGCCTTGAAAAAAGACAGCCCAAGATGATCAGTTGGGGTAGCAGCCGATGACACATGCAGCAATGGGTCTCGCCCGCCGAAGACCCTGCTCTGGATTATTTCCATTCATTGAGGTGTGCTGTGCGACCGCCAACAGAGCGAAAAGGCTGTTTGTTACACACCCCATCCAACTTTTTTATGAATGTAGTAGATAAGCTTAGTTTACAACCTAAAGTACATTATTAGCATGGGTGTTTTTAAATCTACCTATTCCATAAATTAGAACGATTTAGATTTATGCTTCCTCGCAACTAAAGTTTACTTGACAAACATTGTCGAAGTAATGTTAACATAAATTTGGTGGACTGAGCCAATAAAAAAACATCAGAGTATCTGCACGTGTGATAGTTGATGTTGTACTAAAAGGAGGGGGGGGGGCACCCCGACATACACAAAAAGTTAAATTCTTTAAACATGCCATAAATGCAAACTTATGTATGTACGTATTAATATTTTATTATACTAAAATGAGGGGCAAATATTCGGTACAAACATTAATAGCAATCAATACTGTTTGCTGCCGCGAGCAGCCTTCAATGCGTCAGTCCTTACACAGCAGTTTCATTTTTCCGAATAGGAAATATAGGGAAAATCCTTCGTGAACTTGAGCTGGCGACGAAACTAGGGCCAAAGTTCATGTGTTCAGACCTCAAACTCATTATGGAAATATTACGTGCCTTCCTTATCTCCTACCATTTCCCAACAGAGTCCCTTTACTACATTTTTTTTTTCTCGTAAGATTATCAGTGCGTAGCTCAGGAAACTCCAGATTTCAGCATGACGTAAGTGTAGGGTTACCAGCGTTGGTACTATGGGTATAGAATTTTCCAAGCTTTTTAGAGTACTATTTTAAACCTTTATCCAAAAAATATATATGGGCTTCGCGACTATTACAAAAAAAAAAGTACACACTCTTAACAGCGATTTCCTTTTGATAAAGCAAATTCGAACTACCAACAAAATTGTTTTTTTCGTTATGTGTGTTCTAACGCTGTTGTTTTTAAAGAGTTTTGTACGTCTTAAAGCCAATGTAACGAACTGTGTATATTTAAATACTGATATATTATTTCTGGATGTTTTTCGTGCTAACAGCTTCACGGTCTTGGTAGAGAAACACGTGCGAAAGAAGAAGAGAATCGGCCAGGGCCCATTTAAAAACTATCCCAGAATTCACCTTGACTGATTTCGGAAAATCCTGGAAACCGAAATTAGGACAGTCGGCTCGGGATTGGATATCGGGTTCTTCCGAAAGCAAGCGAGTGTATTACCTCGCTCTTTAGTTTTGCAGTGGTTTCGAAAATGTTATTTTAACGCGAATCAATACATATATCAAAAATTCATCTTACAGTTTTAACACATTTGTCATCGTTTGAAGCATAATTTTTCTGTTACAATATACCAAACTGATATTTAGATTTTTGCCCCCTGAAATATTACATATTGTGTTGTCAAATTAAGCCAATATAAGTCGACAATTTCCAATTTAAACGAACTTGAGAAGCCCATTCCACAACATTAACAGTAAAATCTGTCCAGCATTTAGATCGATATTACTTAAATACTTACAGTTAGGGCTCCAAAAACCTGGCAAAATTTACTGAAGTTATAGATAGGAAACAGAATAAAGTTCTGTAACTTACAGGTGCTAAAAAGAAATTAAAAAATAAATAATAAAAGGCTGCTCAATAACATGGTAAGTCCTTAGAAAAACTTGAACGTGTCTCCCCTTCCTTTTTTTCCCACATTTACATTTCAAAATGACAATGTTTCATACGCAGGGAAAAATGTACAGTCGATCGCCCGAAGTATGAAATCATACAGCAAGAGAGCATAGCCTAAGTCGTTCGTTATAAATTGAGCCCTTTGAAGTCCCAGTTATTATTATTTTTATTTCACATAATTTCTAGTTTCCTGCCACTTTTCAATATAAACAAAGCAACCTAAGCAACATTCAAAGTGTGTACATTGTACTGTACTCAAAAGTTAACCTCAAGGGTGACAATAAATAATATTTTTTAATCATTCTTCCAGACAAGGTGGTCGTTAAAAATGCTCATTTTATACTGAACTACCTATAGAAAAAAATGTTTCTCGAAAGTAAAGAAACCTAGACTTTCCTCTATTTCCAGTAGCTAATTATTTTTAATGCATGTAACAGAATGATTAACTCATTTCTGTCGAAGATTCTACGGTGTATATGCCGTATTTTCCATCTGTTCTTAGTTATAACTTGGCGAGGCAGTCATGGTACCAATAACACGTGGTATTTAAGTGGCCACTCTATAGGCATCATGATCAGTTCAACAACTTCTCTGTTTTCCATGCATGATGGCGGCTTTCTTAAAAGGGGATTCTCGTTTGTTTTGTGCAGATTTACATTATTTCACAATAACTTCATTTCACAACATTATTAACAATCATGGCCTCTGTACCACTCCGGCCAACAAATTGACGGGGAGACAGACTTCTCCCTTATTTATATTACTGTTCGAAAGTATGTTTCTCAAATAATTATTCAGTTGTTTAACTATGTGTTGTTTTATTTACACAATTTTTTTTATTAAACATGACAATTCCAAACACACATGCTGTGTAAGAAACGGAAGCTATGATTTTAAAAAAATGTACAAATCAAAACATGTTTTCCAAAACAGCATACATGCTCTTATTTCGATTATTATTTTTAAATTCTAAAAAGGAGCTGATATTGCAAAACCGCCATATAGACTGTAAGTTATATGACATTAAGTTTAACTTACGTACTTTATTTGTCATAATATTCCCACGGTAGACTTTCTTCGGTTAAAAATTAAGTTTTCCTTATTCGAGTGGATGGGGCCTACTAGAGAAAGTTTACGATTTTATCGTCCACCTCAAGGTTCTTTTATCAACGAGACAATAATACAAAGAACCACGCAACCAATTGTATAGACCTCTCAATCTTTCACCTTCTCAAACTCGAACAACTGACATTGTCTTGAGAAGCACGAGTTTCTCCCGAGGCTAAACCGAAAGGGTTGAAAAAAGGTACCCCCGACTTCCGCTGCCAGTTTGTGACTGATCAATATATTTTCTCACATAGCTTGTTTTCAAACACAAAATAAATTACTAAAAAAGCTAACATTACTTGAATGGTACTTCTCTCTCCCATTTTTAAGTACAAAGCTTTGCAAAAGCGCTGTCTTCACCAACAAAACCAAAACACAGAGCTAATTTCGGAAGCAACTGTACACTCTAGTTTGTCACAATACCGCTTACCCGCGTGGTCAGAGCAGGTGGTAAAGCCTCTAATGTTTTGCTAGCCGTCGGTCTCACCATGTCATCAAAACACAACCTTACAACAAAACAACTACTGTATGTTACCAACAGTGAGCATACTTAGGTATGAAGCATTTAAAATAAGAAACTGAATTTTTTTAAAATGATAAAATGCTAGTCATAAAAATTGCAAAACACCACCAAGATAATATGTATCGCAAATTCATTATAGTATAAAGTTTATCATAACGTTCGCATTTTAAGACCTGATTATTTTTAAATCTGCATTCTGCAAATCTGCAGTTAATCAAGAACTCACACTGACTGCTATCTTCTGGACCCGGTTCTCAGCCCTTACAAAAAGTTAGTAACAACTAATTAGTCTTATTAAAACCCGAAGTAAACGTCAATTTTATTTTGCTTGCTTGTACTAATTACAGTAGTTTTTCGTTTCGTAACACGGCACACTCTAAAAACATTGCGGCATACGATACGGAAATGCCGACGTCCGGCGTTCTAGCCGCAAGGAAATACCGCACTTCGTCTTGACCGCGTTCGATGTCCTGTAGAAACTGGGAGATTCCCACTGTTGTACAATCTCACAGTCGAGCCGCCTCTGCACGTCACCAGTAGCTTTGTTACAGTTAATACAAGAGTCTTGTTATGAAGCTGCTCCTTTTGTGGCCAATAGCGTAAAGCCCACGGCTAATGTTTGCTGCATAGATCAACGCTGAACACGTTTACTGACCTCTACAGGTATTTTGAAGTCAGTGAGTGAGAGATTTTTGGTCAGCGCTTAACATCGAGGTCTTCAGCGCTGGTGAGGGATGACATGATGTGAGTATGGATCAGCGTCGGAGTGAAGGGGCGGGGGAAACGAGAGATCCCTGAGAAAAAACCAGCCGACCAGCGGCATCGTCCGGCACGATTCCCATATGCGAAAATCCGGGAACCGACCCCGCCGGGAATCGAACCCGGATCGCCTTGGGTGGGAGGTGAATGGTCTGACCATTCGGCCACCGCGGCCCCAATTGAAGTCAGAAGGCTATATGAAGTAACTACAAAACAATCTCCATTGCAAGATTAACCTTCTTGCGCCAGAATGCACGGGACAATTACTACGTTTCCATTTCGTTTTGAAAATGAATCGAGTATTGAATCCCGACCGACGACACCCGTCTGCATGCAAGCTTTGGATCCGATTAAATTCGATTTTAGTTTCCTGGCCAAATTTGTCTGTGATAACGTTGGTACAACTGAAATTGACGTTGGCTGACATGAAATAAATAAATCCACACAGCCATCTGTCTATTTTTTTTCGGCTGCACACGTAACTAAATTGCTAAAGAAACCGAAATTGATGCAAGAATATTATTGTTACTTATGATCGTATGATAATTTTTATTCAGTATATTTCATTTGCACCCGTCAACAGAAAATCTGAAGGCCGAAACAACTGCCGAATGTGTGTTTGTTTACTTTAGATTCGTGACATTTACGCCCGACTCAATCCGATACGATCCCAATTTTTGGTGTAACGACCTTGAAACTCAAATCGATTTGAATCCCGTCGCCGTGAGCGTTTTCAAAACGGTAAGTGTTTTGAAATCGATTTCAAAACGACATGGAAACGTAGTAATTATTAGGCACACATGCAGAATGTCTTATTGTGAATCTGGTCAAAAAAAGTAGATTGATTATTTTGGTTTCTCAGTGCCGACTTCCATCCATTAATTTAAAGATGTCATAAAATGTGTTAAGACATGATTTTATGTGAATTGCTACACCAACGTCGTATTTATTGCGTCCTATATAATAGTAGACTGTACAAAACTTTTTTTACATACCAAGATAGGCGACGCATTGATTAAAATACTAGACTTGCATTCGAAAAGAGCCAGGTTTAGATGGCTGTGCTAATTTCTGTTTTCCAAAATAATTTCACGCGAATGCTGCGGTGGTTCCTCACTGCAGACCATGGTTGATTCTCCCGCATTTCCTGTTTATCTAGGCCACTAGTTACGTTTCTTAATGACCTCTCTTTCGAAGACACGCTAAGCCATTCACAGTAAATATATCAATTTTTAAGGCCCTGATAATGTTTATAACAATTGCTATCTGCCACCTGCCAAAGAAAAATTGCCAGGTGACTTAACAAACACTATATTAAACATTTCTCAAACGTTAACGTCTGATAAAGCAATAACATAATCTTGTTTAGAAGAGCTATAAATGTGTCCACTTTATCGCGAATATCAGATACACAGAATTTTACACTGTCAGCTGCAATTAATTTTACGTATTTTTCACTGTCGCAGTCGTGCCTGATACGAGTTTACTGGGAAGCGTGAATCTGTTAAAACCAATTCTGGTGCGTCATTTCTTCCAAGTAATCCACAGGAGGCAAAATGTGTTACGTAACATCAATTTCGAATACACGCCATTACGTAACATTGCATTGAAGAAAAAATAATGACGCTGGTATGCACCCAAGTACAACAAAAAAATCGCCACTGCTATACAATGTTGTCTAGTGAGTACATTATATGTAGTGGTTCATCACTATTTCTCTCTCTCTCTCTCTCTCTCTCTCTCTCTCTCTCTCTCTCTCTCTCTCTCTCTCTCCCGTTTGCTCGCAGAGAAAAATCAATAGTATGCATCTTCGTTTCGAACGAACGAGGAAATAGCATAAGCACGGCGCAATTGGTGGGATCACCAAGTTATTATAGCTTCACATGACGATCTATAAAAATTACGATAGTTGGTTCAATTTCTTCTAGGGCGTGGGAGGTTAATTTCAGTAGCATGGATAACAAAATGCTTTTATTATTAATATATTAGGCCTAGCGCAAAACTTACGTATGAGGAGGAAACCAAAAGCACAGATAAGCCATTTTATTGCAAATTGAAAATATTGTTCGGCCTTAATAATTAGGAGAGTCAAAATTACACTTCGCGAGACTACATTTAAAAAACAACCGTACAAAGATGAATTCAAATTGTATACGAATAATCTCCAACGAGCGCAGCTTTTGTATCAGTTGACACCGACATTTGACAATGTTGCCGTTGACATTTGGCAACAGTGCTTACGCTAACAAGCCACGGCAACGTCGCAAATCCGGCTTGCCATCGAGGCCACCGGCAACGACCTCTCACCAGCAACGTCTAGCGTGCAAAATGTCGCTGCGCCATTCGCCGTGGCGTCGTCGGCGTCGGTTATGTTGGCACAAGCAAACTAGCACTACGAACTTATGTCGGCTGCAGCGTTGCCAACCATACAGTCATACCCACACTTTTACTATACGTGCGAGTGCCAATATATGGTTTTGCCCTCAAACCAATTGCCAGAAGTACGGTCCTTGCAAAATTTAAATTATAGTTAATTTTCCAAGCCACAATCCCATAGTATTATTTACTGATATTAGTTACTAATTTTAAAAGTGTAATTTTTGTTCACTGTGGCTGCATTGTGTAATATAACCAATTAATTTTAAGGAAACACCCACACTAACTAGTTTTTATGCTTTGTTGAATTCACCTACAGTAAGAAGTTGCGTGATTTTCATAATAGATTAGGCCTACTAGTTTTTATTACCTTAATTTTCTCAGAAGCTTGCGCGCACACAAACACCAATGGTTCAGTTCCTTTTATGAAATACGCATAAGTAAGCAGTGGTTTAATATTATAACTGACACATCGCTGAACCATTTTTGCCGTGCAGGCAGTTGCTGGAAGACGTACCTACACAGTCAATCAAGTTGTAACATGCTAACGTTATTTTTTACCAAATTATTCCCTAGCCCCACTCTGCCATTCAGTCAGACATATTTCTGGCGGTGTGTAAGTTGTCAAGGTCTTGGATTAGTGCCGGCCGTAAACGACTAATGTTAAAAACTGCTGTCCGTTTAAAAGCGACGCCGTACAGTCGTGGTTAAAATTGAATGCTAGTACAGGTATCAGTTTTGCTAAGAATCTGGCAACGCTGGCGACAGGCAGTAGCAGAAACAAAGGGAAAGCTGTACGTTTGTGGCACGGCTAGTGTTGCAATACAACAGCAAACATTCATTACGTTATTTATTGATTATTGTTCACCTGTAGATCCTCTTGGAAGCAAGAAATTCGGGTGGTGGTTATCCAAAATAAGAGACAGAATGCCAGTATCGTTTGTCAACAAAGTAAAATCCGTGCAATGATTTACTGAGCCTTGTTTCTGAGAAAGGATATACGTTTTAGAAAAAACTCCAAGGTCAATGAGGTTACAAACTATATTAAAAAATTTAAAACACTTGAACGCTGAAAACTATACTCATTATCTAAACTAATGTTAGGTATTTTATTTGGTCCTGGTCCTTTTATATTGAACTCGGTGGAATATATGCAAAACTTTTGAAGTTCGAAAATATTGTCTAAAAACCTTGCACTACTGTTGTTTGTTGCTGTGCTAATTCAGACACTCGTCCAACTAAATGTATTCAATAGAAGGGCGTACGTAAATTAAACAAACATTTATAGTAAAAATCATAATAGTTTATGTTTATAACCGTATTTAAGTAGTAAAATTTTTCTACCACCACGTGATAACACCTAAGAGTACAATTTGAATTAAAAAATCACCATATTGACATTTTACTTTCGCAATCGCAACTATATACTGTCGATTATCACGGAAAACAGCAACAAAAAACCGAAAATAAACGAACCTGAATTCGTGTCTCTTCGGGTTCCATATACGTGGATTGATCCCAGAAGTGGGGAAAAGGCTAAAAACAATTAATTGGAGACAAATGCAGTATTAACTTGCAATTTCGTACATATACATACATATATACATATATATACATTATATATATATTTATTTATATATACATTATATATATATATATGTGTGTGTGTGTGTGTGTGTGTGTGTGTGTGTGTGTGTGTGTGTAGAGAGAGAGAGAGACATTTATGCAAAATACACGTACGCGCGCGCGAGCACACACACAGGTTGTAGTGTGTATTTTTAATGGTATCTATCCTCTATTTACCTTGTCTATTGAGAAGCACTTGGAAACCTAGCAACACTGCCTCCTCATTTGAGTGAAACCATTTTCACTCTGCCGAAGAGCTACTGTAGCCAGCGGCGTCATTTAGGAAGGGGCTGGGGGAAAATGCCCCATCCCCCTGGATTTAGAATTGTAAGTGTATAAAATTTATTTTTTTGTATTATGTTAATTAAATAATGCTTACTTAAGCACATAAAACTGAAGATTTATTATTACAGATTATAATCTATACGTGCTTAATTAATAAAAAAGATGCAATAAGGTCACTGCCTCCAAAAAAAAACCACCCCCCCCCCCCCTACAGAAAAACCTGAAATGACGCCCCTGACAGTAGCTCCTGGTAAAGTTAATTATGTTTCGGGTTGGGAAGATACTCGTATTTCTTATGGACGAGTTTGAAAGGGACAATTTCCGCCACTGGTAGCGTTGGTATCGGTTATGAAACAAAAAAAAAACATGCGCCACTCCCGGTTTAGATAGATTTCGTAATAAGTATTTATTTCGTGTATACAATTATAAGGCTGAAATGGCTATGATTTTAAGTTAAAAAAAAAAAAAAAAATTGAACCAAATGATTTTTCTGTGTCTAGCCTAGCTAACATTAAAGTGTCACCTCTCATTTTATTAGAACTAGGCGCAATAGAGGCGGAAATAGTCCCCTTCAAACTCGTAAATTAATAATTCGATTATGTAATCAACCTTCTCCTGGGCAGTTGCGAATTCCAAAGATTAATTCTTGTATGCAGTGAATGCTACTGAAACGATCTAACACCGACGACGTTGTGTGTTGAATGTAAACTAAGGTTAATTCTACTACAGGTTAGAAAGAAAATACGTTTTCTTATAGGAGAGCTTGGCACAGGGAAAATTTCTGCCACTAGTTTCGCTTCAATCGCTAAGATACCAGACAAATACGAAACCGTATTAAAATTAAATGAACTTGCAAATTATATTTGTCATTTAATTTAATTTTCAAGTGAAAAGAAACCAATTTCGCCTTTTAAATTATCAACTTAATGAAACTTAAAATTCAGGAAAGCTCTGTGATTGGTCCGTTTGGTGCATTAGCGATAACAGCGCTCAAGTGGCAGAAATTTTCCCTGTGCCAAACTTATAACATCGATCTTTCTAACCTGTAGTAGAATTAACCTACTCGCGTATCGGGAGCATACAAGTGGTCGTCACCGATATAAAACTTCGCCAGAATTCGAACCGCCACCACTCACGAGCCTCGTTCTCCGCGCCGCATACCCGTCCCCTGCGACAGTTAGTTAATATTAGTTTAGCCTATGTTAGTTTAGACGCAAAAAAAATGTCGTTCGCTTAACCGACAGACTGTTTTTAGGTTAGGGAACTACAATAATTACTAATGTCCTTTTTGACATATAAACTAGCCGAAACTGTCGAGGGCAACGGGGCAAGAAGGGGAAGACGTCTGCGCAGAACAAGACGTGAGTGCTGACGGCCCAAAATCCTGTTTAAAATGCTCGGTCAGAGTAGGTAGAGTACTCACTGCGGCGTGTGCAGGAAACAGGTGACGTGATGCGGAAGAGTTGCCGGTGTGTTGTATTCTCTCTGCACTTGCGCACTACAACAGGCACACCACTAGCGACATCCTAACAGCCTCGTACGGTGGTTTAGCTAGGAGTGATAGGCAGGGAAAACTTTCCTTCCTCCAGACACTGGCTATCAGCTGGGAGGCGGCACTGTATGACGCACGCGAGCTTGTCGCAGCTCCCTTTGTGGGGGCCACTCGTCCGCCATTCGTCGAGCACGCCTTGCACACGTCACGACCCCCGCCACCGCTATTAACGTTCAGCTTGACTCAGCACTAGCGTGGCCTTGCCTGCTTGCTAGTTATGGCCTTCTGCATGAGATACGAGCCATTCAAGCGATCCTGTGCGTTCCTGCAAAAATACTCGTCACGTCTGCCGGGCCTAGCAGCCTGGATGCAAAACTGGCCCTGCTTTTGGAAGTACGGTGAGGAGTTAATTTTAGACTGGATAACAAGAAGCGTATAGTGAGCAAGAAAAGCTACTCATTTAGAGGTACGCGTTCGGGGCATATAAATGAGGAACTGGTAAAAACGACACAGTACGCACATTACGTCTCACCCTGCCTATAGTCTCTAGGCTCCGTGAGACATTTACTAGTGAACATATAATTTCATGACGTAATGTTGAAGACAATTATGTATTGTTTACGGCTATACCATTTTTAGTATTCTGCACCTGAAGTTTCAACCCTCAAATGGACAACATCCATTTCTGTAAATGTTTGCCGCGAGAAAGCTGTCTTTTAAGTTTACTTAGGACCTGAAATTGTTATACACAAATGTAACGATCTTTGAACGCTATTCGTAAACAGACTTCACCCATGCTGGTTGAATAGTTATCGAATAAACGAATATACACCGAAGTTCTGCACACTGCCTATACATCGATACATGGCATGCCTGGTAAAACAAACTATGTTCCATGCACTTGTGAAACAGATGACAGAAAAGGATGATTGCTTGCGCAATGTTACAATGCAATTTCGATGTCGAATACTAAGAAAATAATTGCTGTTAGGAAATATTTAGTTTACGCGGAATTTTTTTGTTGTGTCAGCCGATGCAGTGTGAGAAATCGTCACGTGACTTGGAGAATGGAGAATACTCGTTAGAACAAATATTTAACAGCGAAACATTGGACTCGTGTATAGGGTTACCAGACACTGAGCATAAGAAAGGAGGACACTCATGTAAAAAAGGAGGGCATTTCACAAAAAAGGACAGTCAAAATACTGAATAAGGACAGGAAATATTTTCATAGATCCATGATTGCTGGCGTCTGTAGCGACGCCAAAACATGAAATACTTCCCATTGTCTCAACAATGTCGATTGAATGAGAAGCAATGACATTTCGAATAAATACTTCTGACATGGTTCTAGCACTTAAAATATTTCTTGCAGTTTTCGAGTCTTGAAAATTGTCATATTCAGACTACATCTACAATCCTTTGATTTGAAAGAATTTTCTGTTGGATATTTTTTTAAGACACAATGAATAAGTATGGTTTGTTGTAAATCAGCACCACATTAAGGGTGCGGTACCACAATTTTCATCACCATTTTTTTATTTGTACCAGATATTTTTTTCCTATTTTAGGCACAAAATGTGACTAAATTCGGCTCTTATGAAATTTTTTTACCTCTCATAGTTTTCGCGTAATGGCTTGTTAAAGTCGTATTTTGCATGTTTACGTTTTAACGACTACACTAAAACCAACTGATATACCAAACTAAAAAAATTACAGTGGATAAAGACATTGCAGGCTACAGTGTTTAGCTCATGAAATAAATTATAAAAATTATTTGTATTAAAAAAGTATTGAATTTTTTAAATTTTTATTTTCAGTTTCAGGAATTTTTTAATTCAAATTATTTTTATTCTTTATTTTTATGAGCATGACATTGTAGCCTGCAATATCTTTATCCACTGTGATTTTTTTTAGTTTGGTAGGCTAGATCAGTTGGTTTTAGTGTAGTCGTTAAAACGTAAGCATGCAAAATATGACTTTAACAAGCCATTACGCGAAAACTATGAGAGATAAAAAAATTTCATAAGAGCCAAATTTAGTCACATTTTGTGTCTAAAATAAGAATAATAATATCTGGTACAAATAAAAAATAAAAAATGGCGATGAAAATTGCGGTAACCGCACCCTTAAGAATCCTATCTACCTGCGCTGAAAACGCTTTGCAGAGTGTTGCGATTAATAATATTTTTAAGGCAACTACTCAACGCGCATTACACGTGTATGTCTACGAAAAGAACGCACACTTAAAAAAAACGCTTCTATGATATTATAAATTAATATAGCTTAATATAAATATGATTTTCATGCCCCTCAAAATGTTTAAAAATGGCATTTTCAGACTGCCGTATCTAGAAATATATCGGCCGGATTCGAAAAACGCCATGATAGAAGCATGCGTTAGACTTTAAACGATAGTTTCCACAAATAAAATGACATGGTCGCCGTTTAAAGACCCATAGGAAAATGATTAATAGTAAAGATCCACACGCCAGTTGCGTGGTAAGCGCGTTGAGACGATACTGCGTTATATACGCCGGCTGACGACGCCCTTAGCGCGTTATCGATTTGTGCCTCACACACACTAACGCAGCCTCCCTAGATAAGAACCTTATTGCATAAACGTTCAGTTACTTTTTCTAGAATTGAAATTCAGAGGGAGCAAAATTGGTTTGTTTACACAGAATCAAGTCAGCTCTGGGACCCTTTCACGTATGCAATGTCTCATCCTATTAAAAAGTCGGACATTTTTGAGCATCAAGAAAATTCCGGCCGGACGCAAAAAAATCCATAAAAAGGAGGACATGTACTCCTTTTGCCGGACGTCTGGTAACCCTACTCGTATAAGAGTGCGTAGTGCATAAATCAATACGGGAAAGGTTTACTGAAATTCAAACGAATTGAAGTTATTACATAGAATGTTGTAAAATTGTACATCAATATTTTGTAGGGACAATCCTCACATCTAAGATGAACAAAAAATATATGAACATAGGTACAGGAATGCACAATTTATGCTCGGTGATCACAGTTCATTATGTATAGTTATAAATGTATCAATTTCGCGGATTCGTCGAGCAGCAACTTAGATTTCTCAATCCAATACATGCACTGGCCATGTCATACTCGATAGCACGCGATAGCTGTGCGAATTATTTCCTTATTTACTGTTGACTTGCAGTAGTCAAGAGTCTTCTCATTACTAGGGACACCCCCCCCCCCTCGTATTTTTCGCGAAAAGAATTTTGCCCCAGTCTGTTTCAGTGCCTTACGCGCACTTCTGTAGTTCTGCTTCATGGTTATTGGCAGCGTGTCTATGTGAAGAGCCGTATCTCATTTGACTGAGCCAATTACAGTAACGTTCCTGCAACACCACACGTCTGTGATTTGCCGGTAGCATCCCAAGGCCAGTGAGAGTTAAAATATCCAATCACTGACCACGAAGCAGAACTGCAAATGTGCGCGTAAGGCACCGAAACAAAGTGGGGCAAAATTATTTTCGCGAAAAACAAGGGGCCCTACTTATGACAACCGTCAGTTAAGGCCACGATCTTTCATTTATTTCAAACAATTGCAAATAACTCATTCTTTAAAAAACTTTGAGACTGTGTATAGTTAAACGATACACAATTTTGCCAGAGCGTTTTTTAAAATAATGTACAGTTTGCTAGCAAAAAAAACAATTTGCTTCAGTTTGCCTTATTTTCAGAACAAAATATATGCTATTTCAGGGGCCAAAATCTGAAAATCTATTTAGTGTATTGCAACAGAAAAATTCAAATACAAACGTTTTGCAGTGGTTTCGAAAATACGCTTTTTAACGCAAATTAATACATATATCAAAATTCATTCTGGCAGTTTTAACACTTATATATCAACTATAATAGCCTTCGACCTGAGCATAAGTCTCGAAGGAAAGTCAGTTCGTGTAGGTGGTGAATCTTCTAGAAGTATGCGGCGACGGGAGTGTGCGGACTGCACATTCGTGAGTGGGACGGACAAGGTTATACCGGCATTAAGGAAAGACGATTACTTGTTTAACGAGAAAGTTCGAGAATAAAATATCCCAAGTGTTTACCAGTAATGTAATTTGAAAACAGCTATTTGAGATTTTATTAAAGGTCATTTTGCATAAGCATGCCCTTCAACAGCACCAGGCCTTCGAATAAGTACATGAGGGAAAGGCAGTACCCAAAGCCTGTTTTTAGGAACCATTCCAGTATTCGTATGGAGTGATTTCTGAAAAACCTGGAAAACTTAAATCAGGATGGTCGGAGCCGGGGATCGAATCGGTTTTATAGTATATAAATAATTAGGCAGTTTAAATACTATACAATACGCAAATAAATATAAGGAAAATAAGTGTTAAATGTTGTGTTTTAAATCATTTCTGTAAGATTTATAAATAAATAATGAAATGTAATTTGATTTTTTTTTTGTATTATTTAACAAGTCTTCCATTACGACCGAGCATGGCATCTCGGAGAACTTTTAACAATAACCGTAAGTAAAATGTGGTTTGACCTGCTGTCAAAAAAATATAATTAAACCCATTAAGGCTCTGTAATACATTCACTACAGAAATTTAAAGATCCCAAGCAGGCACGAAGCCAGCGTTAAGTGTTACATTTGGTTTCTGTGGGAGGGGGTGGGAGGGGCGAATTAGTGGAAAAAATAATTGCCAGGTTATTTATTACAAAAGAACGGACACTTTATGTGAATGTCTGAATTTTCCCCCGCAAATAACCAATGTCTTACTGAAGGGATCGCTCCTACCGCTCTTCCCCCGCCCCCCCCCTTCCCCCCGGCACCCAGGACCGCCTGCTTCTGATTTCCAATCTGTATATGCCCGCATTCAGAAGTGTTTTATTGTACAGCGCGTGCTATAGTTTCAAACTGCGAGTTAAAGCTGTGTCTTCTTTATCAACAAGGTTTTATCTTGCTTGGACTCCTACGACGTCACTATTACTTAAACCTCCGAGGTGCTGAAAAAACGTCTCAGACTCGTGCAAAGAACAAGAAAGAATCGTTGCGTCTAGCGACAGGAGGCCTATTCGGTAGATCATGACATACTTATCGCAAAGCTAAACTTACTGTTTAACTTTTCCGGAAGTTCACGAGGGTAGCTCATATCTTTACTGACTCTAAGCAATCAACAAGTTATCGCAAACAACTCTAAATCTAGCTAGCGACCAGTGAACTCCGGTGTACCACAATGATCAGTATTTGTCCCACTTTTATTCAATACCATTAATGACTTACCCAGGCACTTTGCTTATTGTAAATACCACATGTATGCGGATGAGGTAACTTTATGTATCTGGACGCACAAATATTATAAATATTGTGTACGAACGCATGAACCTATGTTTTAGAGCAGCATCCGATTGGGCGTTAAGAAATGGGCTTATTATCAATGCTAATAAAACGCAGTGCATACTGTTAGGCTCACCAGCGCTGTCGTCAGATATTAAAAGACACCCTACCATGTGTTAAGATTGCTGATACAAAAGTAAATCTCAGCTCAGTTGTTTTAGGCGTCTTGTTTAATGAAATCTTACTTGGAAAAATCATATCACCTTAAATTTGCAAGAAAGATAACATTATCTGTCATGCAATAAAACACCTTAAAAACTTCTTCTGGCTAAAATAAAATTAAACCCTGTTCAAGTTCTTATTATAACCTTCTTTGACTATTGTTATGTTATCTACAGCGATATCACTGATCAACTTAAGCTACGTTTACAGCGTCTGTGGAAGATGTGTATATGCTCAGTATACAACATTAAACCCAGAGACCACGTAAGTCATTTCTACAACCAAGCATCCTGGCTGAAACTTAACGAAAGACGAACTCTTCACTCTCTAACATTATTACACAAAATTGTTAGTACCACTACACCACACTACCTATCTGACTGCTTTTCTTACTTATATTCCTTGTATGATGTCAACACCAGATAGAAAGATGGCAACAAGCTTATTTTGATTCCGCGTCACAATATAAAGTTCTTAGCCTAATCATTTACTGTGTCTGCATCGCGTCTATGGAATAGGCTGCCGCAAAGTATGCGTAAAGAGAAAATACAAAAGTTAAAAAAAAAAAAAAAAGTACTAGAATTTTTACATTCAAAACTGCGGTAGAGATAACAAATGTCCACTTTCATGCACGAATGTTAATATTGCACTGTTCTGATATTTATGTGGTTATTTAAAAGTGTCTATTGTTGTTATAGTTATTATTACTATTCAAATTAGCTTTTTTATAATCTAACAAAACGTTTGTAAGCTTTCATGATTAACTTACAGTTCCTCACTATGTATTGTTATGTATTTATTTTTCTGTTACTTTGTTATTTAGTGTTTCAACTTATTTGTACACTTGATACCTATTCTTATTTGTAACTACATTTACTCAAATTATCATGTTATTTTCGGTTTCATTGCTCAGATAGTCTTTATCATAAAGCTTTCCGTCTATTGTGCATTTAATAAGTAGTGCCCAAAATCTTGGGCATCTATATCGCTAGTTAATTTTTGCTTTTTATTTTGTGTATTACCTTAGATTTATGTTTGGAATGTCATAAAATAATTGTAAATTGTAGGCAGAAATTCATGTGCTCCAATGTGAGACAAGACGACATCGTCTTAACTATGCCATTGATAGAGTCTTATTATAATTATTTGTCATCAAATAATTAAGTAATTTTTGTATGTGCAAAAAACTGGTTTTGTAATAACAGTCTCACACAATACCCCCCCTCCCCCGTAATAATAATTTTATAGCCAACGACACGTACGAGAAGAGTAATAGGAAATACATTAGCCTATTTTTTAGGGTTAGCTTACACAGCAATATCATTCTGTAGCATGATATACGACAGTTTTGTTGTAAAAATCGAAGTGACCGGTGAATGACTCTTGCAAATAATAAAATAAATATAGTTTGTCATATTGCAAATAAATCTTATAAAAAATTTACATCAAGTAGGAAGGAAAGTCACTTTTTGCCACGTATCGGTCGAAGCTCGGAGCAATACTGATTCATAACGCTTCCCAGAAGATTCTAAAAACACAATTATTGTCACAGCTTCAACTGTCAGAACTGACGTTTGCATTGTAGTATCACACAGTGTGTTTTCATCTCGAAAATAAGTTCGCAGCGCAATAGAACTATGTAATTCACGTGCATGGGCACTTATGTTACATGCGGCAACCAACGTGATAGATAAATGTTATGTAACGTGTAAAGATAACAAACGCCTGAAGAAAACATTCATTTTCACTGTCAGTTTTGCAAGGAAAATTTTTTACGCAAAGTCAGTTGTGTAACCATTACATGTAAATACTGTAAAAAGGGAGTGACTTAGGACACACGTGGTGACTTGGGACACTTTTACGCTGTTTTAATGTCCCGTGTGTTTCAACTGTGAATGTTATGTAGACAAATTTAATTTTTTATAATTTATCACAGGTAGGGTTGACATACGTGGGAAAAAAATATTTTTTATGTCCCAAGTAATTACATACATTCGAAGTTTGTGGTGTGTATATATATATATATACTGTGTTACAGTGAAGTTCATGGGTGCCTACAAGG
>PNEQ01091115.1:31799-59673 GCA_003012365.1 Medauroidea extradentata | reverse complement strand
AAAATGCGTGGATACCAGTACAATAAAATAAATAAACATTACAACATTACCAAAGACAAACTATCCCAAATCCCTGCTTCCTAGCATTACGTTAAACTTATTGAAATATACATGAGTTATGGTTACCAACAATTAGACAAATTAAATGAACAAACAAATTTTCCTTAAATGTAACGTAGCAAACGCTATGTTACAGTAGGTACTAATACTTCGTAAAATGTGAAGGTAGGATCGAAACTTCATCCAAAAGTACTATTGTTATCCGTCAACCCATTACAATCAACTTATTAACACGTATTTATTAACTAACTTTCTTGTCTGTTTCTTTGTCTGTTCGCTAACAATGAGTTTGTTTGGTAACAATGAACTAGATTTTAACATAACTCAAAACTGGATACATTCTTGTCAGTACACATTTTGCCAGCGATTGTAATCAAACTTCCCAATGAGCTAGAAACTTGAAACTTTGAACATATCGCAAAACTGGATGACAATGCAATGTAAGGAAAAAACATTAATATACCACGTTAAAATACTAACTTTCCGATGAACTGGCGACTCGGCATTTTAAACACAGCTCAGGAAAGCATGAAAATGTAATATAAGAAGAAAAAATTGGTAAATAAAAAGTATTATTTAAGCAAAAACATTTTTAAAATTCAATATTTTAATTTCGGATGCCTAAAAAGTAGAAAATAATTATTTAAATATTTAACGGTAAACTTTGCGCCACAACTCGTGGTACGGTGTATCACAATGCGTCCGTATTTCCAATACTCGTCGCCTAACAAACTTGAGAGTCACTATGTGCCCACACAGTATGACTAATGCTTCATATGCGCAGGCTCTCATATCACATCGCCTTCACTCGTATTGCACTCATCATGCCTTGCGATGAATTATGAGCTCACAGCCTAACGCAACGTGTACGCCTACAGCTCGATGTTATCTCATGTGAAGTTACATTGTACCACCATCCCTCCCCCCAACACTCTCTTACACACTGCGCCGAACTTGCTCACATCCGACATCTGTGCGCAAGTCATTGCTAAAAATGCTAGAGTCTAGCGGGAACAATGCAAGTACGTTTCAAAGGTCCACTGCGCATGCGCACTAAAAAAAAACTCATTGGTCATCACACAGTATTTTGTCTTTATGGTCGTTAACATTTTTTTTTGAGACTAGATAAATTTTTGCTGCTCCCAGTAAAGTTTTGCAGTAACTGCAAAAAAATTTTGTGACTATTACAAAATATTTAGGTGAGGTCCATTAAAAAAAAAAAAAAAAAAAAAAAAAACATTTTGTGCCCACCACAAAACTGTTTTTTTTTTTTTTTTTTTTTTTCCCCACTGAGCGATCCCTGCACATGCGCAACACCTGCGTGTGCGCAAGAGCAAGAATACCAATTAGTATAGGTTAGTTTTAATTAGTTTAGACTATTTTAAATTGGTTTAAGTTAGTTTAAAATATGAAAAGGTGTTACGCTTTGATTCAAAGGACAGTTTTATTCGACCAGGAAAATGAAATAAAAATTAATAATCGGCGCTGCTGCGTTGCAACTGCAACTGCAACTGTAGATGCGTACGGCAAGTTAAACATTTTCTAAATGCACATTTTGTCTAATGATACAGAAAAGTGTACCTTCTGTACCTTGAAATTGTTTACAGTAAAATTGTTATGTTGTTTTAAATAACTAAGTGTAATATTTTCAGTTTGGCTTTTACAACAATTTTCCTTTCTAAAAGGTGGATAATGCCGTGCGGCACCTACACTCGCATCTGTGCAGAACAGTTGAGACGTATTTGCACTTCTGCCGCTAGACTCTTGTAAAAATGCTAACTGCCAATACCAAGGCAGGGTAGTAGATAATTGCGTCTACACATCACACAACTGAGCAGTAGACGTCCAAAACCAGACATGTCCACCTTGTACATTTTCACAGGAAAGCGAAAATACTGATAATTTGCGATACCAAAGAAAGTTAAACAAGGGAGGTATATTATTGTAAGTTATTTTAACTGCCAAATCATGGTTATGAACACGATATGCGTACACGGGGTCGAATTTACCACTAAGCCCGAGCAAAGGGGGCAACTTTTACAGCGGAGGAGAAAATGTATATTTAATTGTATTATTTTATTGTTACCATTATTGTTAATAAAATTAATTTTCAAATAAATGCATTTCAGTTAAACTGAATAACCATAATGCCATTGCTTTTATTGTTATTATAAATAACAAGAGGCCAGAACCAAACAATTTTAAATAATATGGCTTTGAAAATGGGAAAAGGTCGTGAGTTGGTAAGTATGGGAGAGAGACTGCAAGGGCGCTGAGATGCGTGGGCCTAGGAAGCTTACATCAAATGGCCTTGTCTTGTTCTGAATATATGTCATGCAAAATTGTCGGAGGCGGCGTTTTGCAACTCTTCCTATATATATATATAGCACATTTTTTACTCTTGTGGATGCGAGATTTCAGTGGGGTGGACATGTCTAGTTTCGATTTTTATTTTAGAAGGTTTATTAACGTCCCCCGGTTTTATGCACTTTTCAGGCTTAGTGAGGGATGGCTTACAAACTAACTAAGCCTAAGAAAACAACACAAACATCCATGCCCGTACCGCGTTTAGAACCCAGGACCTCTCGCACCGTAGGCCAGCACGGAGGCTGGCTAGTTTTGATTGAACACGTAAATTTACGCTCTTTTTTTTTTTTTTTTGCAAAATTTGACTACATATTTGTTATATCTCATCAACCGTATATTTTGTTTAAGTATTAACTCATTTTCGTATTTTCGTGGATATGGCTGATTTTAAAAGTTTACTCCTAAGCTGTTGACGCACTTCCCTGCCAACTATGTAAATGTGCTCGCAGTTTTAGGGTCCATATGTACGCTGTGCTAATGAACAACTAAAATGATCCGTGCATCAATATAAGCAAGTAGATTGTTTGGTCACCAAGAAGACGTTAATTCTCCCTTACAGACTACTTGATACACGTAAACGAACAAGTTTTTTTCTTTCCTTTTCTGACTGTACGAGTGATGTTAGAGTAATGTATTTAATATTATCTACGTTTACCTGCATTCAAAGTCAACCTGTGGGGAAAGGGGTACATATCACCCCTAACAAAGTCATGAATATTTTGAAACTTTTAACGATTATCACGTAACTAAACGAATTGACAGAAGTCGTCCTTGCACGAAGCATACACCGACTCTAGTAGTGCACTTCTCAGAAAGGTCATTCAGCTTTCAACGACTGCGATTTAGATTTTCACATGTGTTGAGTTACAGTGTAAATTTAAGGTACAGATAACAATACGCTGCCTCAACCTATGGTTGCACTTTGAACTTGTTTACGTCAATCATTTCCAATATGACTAAATTTTATATAATTATGACATACGATGGGTGTTCTGTTGGTTTTAATATAAATAAAATTAGTACATTAAAATGTATGACCGTGTTTTGTGTCCGTTGTGACTGAGCGAGGTCAGGAAAATGCTGGAATCTCATCCAGGAGGACCCGTGTTCTTCCCCAGTTGTGGCTATCCTGATTTTGGTTTTCCATGATTTCCCGAAATCGCTCCAGGTGAATATTGGGATACTTATTTAAGAGGGTGTGGTACATAATTCAACGCTAAAAGCATTATTCTATAACTGAAGGTTTCTTGAAGTCAATTTGCGAAAATGAAACAATAGCAATCTTAGACAGTAGTTTTAGCCAACGTTTCAAACAAAATTGTTTCCAGTGTTGCGAACTTCTGAGGCACAATCTCTGACGCCGGAACCTCGTGCATTTAACTGCGGCGCAAGAGATCACACGTAACGAATTAGTAATTCTGGATAAATATTTACTCATAAAGTCTAGGATTGTCATTGAGTATTTTACCCATATTGACTTCGAAAAAATGTAGAAATCAATTGATGTTTTCAGCGTTTATTTATCTACCACACACACCTTAACTAATTAACAAATGCCATGACTGATTTCTCTTCTAGTTCCTGTCCTTGTGTACAGTTGCGTGTCTCCGTCTCTAAAGACTTCGCTGTCGACGAGACAGTTCCTTTATATACCTAAATACATACATATATATATATATATATATATATATATATATATATATATATATATATACCGTATAATGTACTTGTCTTATGAATGGACCTCGCCACTTCGTAATTGCTTTACTAATGAACCGACATAGCACACGACACATAGCAAAACTGTTGAAGTGTAACTATCTTGAACTAATGCGTATTTTCGACTGATACGATCTTGGATGGCAGAGATATGCTTCGGTAAGCCTGACCAGTTCTCATCAAGTATGAAGACGAGCATAACATGTAAATATACACTGGCTAAACATATGCACAGATGTCAAAATAAATTGTACTCTTTTCTGCCGAATGTCGTTTTTGGAACAGTCACAATCGCTAGCAAAGAGAGGTTGTGTAAAACTTTAACCAAAACTTTTTCAACTTTCTCGAAATAAAACTATATTCCTGATTAATAAGAATGTTACTACATTGTTTTCATCTGTTCAGTAGTTTGTGCTCTTTCACGAATTCTACTAAATAATTCTGCAGCTCAATGATTATAACTTCTCATGTAAATGGAACACCAGATTGCATTTCAGTCATTTTGACTCATTACGTAATTCTGCAGTTTCGACGAAGCTTAGCTAGTATTGTGATTTTAGTATTTTCCTCTCCGAGCAATTATTCGACAAAATGACTAGTAGAGTGTGGTTTGAGAGGGTGCATCAGTAAGATGACCTGTTTTTTTCTGACATCGCTACATCGGCTTACACCCTGCCTCAGTTTGTGGATATTCCGGTTTGCATTAGTCGTTAGATGCGATGGAGATGGGGATTAGATGTGTCTCAAGGTTGAGTCTCATACATTTGGATTTGGTTGACTGTTAGTTTGAGTAGGGAGGCAAGCATCGTGGCAGAGCAAGGCTGTCTTGAGGCCACGGCCGCAATTGAGACCGTAACCACACCAAAAACTGAGGAAGAGTATAGAAAAGTAAAACGAATACTAAATAGTAGATTATTGGAGAAAATTATGCGATAGAACGCGTAGAGATTAACATGTGTCGGTAGTGGTAGGTTCTCTGATAAAGAGAGGTTAATTTGAGAAAGCATGCGTGAGAAACTTCAGAAATAGATGTCTTTGTAAAATGAAATGGGATTTACCAGCAGCTCCGGTCAGTCAGGAGGTCGAAGACGAACTCTCTTGTAACAGGTAAGGCGTAAGTAGCGAATATTGAAGAGACACAGGACTTTACAGAGTCTATGAGTCGAAGACTACAGTACTGTACTACAGCCATAAAGTTACATCAAGACGACAGTAAGTTCGAAGTCACTGACTATTGACTTGGCTTCAAAAATGTTGTATATAATGCTGGGCTTCCTTGCTGGGACTCCACACTGCAATAAGATGGCCACATATGACTATTCATTGCATAAATGAGTAAATTAATTATTTTATGAATGCAAAATACTTTGAAATATATGCACTTGGAGTTAAGACTAATTTCGTGATTAAGTCTCGAGTTAAAAATTCTATAATCATTATCTGATAGTTGTAAAGTATAAGGAAAACGTTTTGTAGAACAAATTACAGGTTGAATGACACTTAAGGTAACCAATTTTGTTTTGTATTATGCTGCGTAAACTTTTATGTAAATGAGATTTTTGTTAATATTCACAATGTAATATGTGTACGGCGATGTACGTCACATCAACGTGTTTATTTCAGTGCGCTATAGTTGTGGCAAAAGTAGCGAGTGCATTTAAATGTTTCTTTGCATAACCCAACATTCAGCTCAAAAAGTTATCATAACTATTGTTTTATATTATCATAATAATTGTTTTATGTTGTCATAATAATTGTTTTATTAGTTATTTTTCGAATTAGAAATTAAAAAAAAACAGTAAATTATAAATTATCTGGTTATGTAAATGGGTGCTGCAAATATTTAAATATCAACCAAACAATTTATGTTCTGTAAGCAGGGATGACTTTGGATATGTAAAGTTAAATGTGACATTTCATCAAAAACTAATTTTCCCACATATGGCAGCCCTGAGTAAAATGTTTACTTGTAATTAATTCCACAAAAGTATGTTCACATGGAATCGCACTAATAGCCTATTTACTCGCAGTTGACACACATAGGAAGATAATTGCGTACAACGTGTCCCAAGTCACCTCAAACGTACAAAGTTCAGTTTACTGTGAATAAAAACATGTCCAGAATTCGGCAGGTAATAAAATATATTGTGAGAAAATAACGAGGAATGTCACTGTTATCAATAATAAGAAACCCAAAAGTGTTTGTTTCTTTGATAATTTTATTATAAAATATATAAATGATATCAAAATTTAAGAAGTATTGATTTTTTGCATATTAGTCAATACTGAATGCAGGTACACTGTGACACAGTTCAACTCCCTTGTTAAACGATCGTTCCCATCGTATACAATACACAAACGAATACAAGACACGAATATCAATAAATAAAGTCACTGTCAATAAATTATCACACTGAAATTAGCATGTACTCTCATGTACAAACACTGTCAAAATTCCTGCTGATACAGCATGAAGGGTTGTCACAGCCAAGCTGAAGATGGAAGAGAGGCTACTTGGGGCTGTTGAAAGAGTAATCGAAGACGCAGCTGCACCTGGTATGACTGACAGCAGCGACGCGGTGGTACCACTTGGGCCGTTGGAGGTCCACCGTGTCTCTGAACTGGAAGACGAGCTCCTTGGTCTCGTTGGCGGCTGGCCCCCACACCTTACCCGCGCCGCAGCAGTGAGCCTTGGCAGAACACCGTCGTAGTACGCCCACGGCTGGCTGGAGTACCTCGTTGTCTTTCACGACCACCCCCAGTTCGCTCAGTTGCACCGTCTCCAGCTGCGGCAGGCCGCACGAGATTTCTCGCACCAGGTTCATGTGCTCGGCCCACAGCCTCTTGTCCTCGTCTGCGGTGGGCTTCGCCGCCGTCATGCAGCTCGCCACCAGTACGCACAACATTAGTGTAGCTCCGCTCTGCATCTTGCAAGTCCTGCTGCTGCTGTTACTGTTGCTGCTGTTACTGCTGCTCTGTGAGTGACCCTGGAGCGCCGTCGTCCCACTACTTATACCGCGGCCTCGCGTCTTGACGTCACACTCGCAGACAACTAGTTTCCCCGTCTGACGGCCCCGTTTCCTTCCTCTCAGACGACATCGCAGCGTCGCTGCACCGCCGAGTCTCGTGCGGACTTCCCCCAGGAAAACCAACGAAACAAGCTCGGCCTCGAGATATTTTTACCTTACAGTTTCCGTCTGAAATTTGTACCCACACTCAGTAAAAAAAAAAAGTATTCATACGTCCATATTCTGTGTTCCAGGTTATCAAACAAAGAACCTCAAATATGTACCGTATCGTTCATCTGCAAATCTGCAGACTGTTTCGCATGACTTCGGTAAAATTTAACGTTTCTGAGGGCATTTGCAAATGTCTGACAATATTTCATTACATATATTTTAGTTCTAATGCTCCTGAAATGTATACTTCGCCGTACGTTTTGCAAATCTAGTCTTGCATTGTGAGACACATTACATAGTATCAGATGTAACTGCTGTCAAAATTTAATGAATTCATACAAAATAAAGTATATAACACTACGATTCCCAGCACACGATTGATACAATTATGGGGGAGGGGAGGTTTGCTATTCATACAGTCATAAATAGAACACACGTTTCTTTTAAAATTTCGTGTGCATTACCTTACCACGATTGATTGCATCGAGACGTAGTGAAGTTTGTATTAAAGTTGAGATACGTGCTAAGAAAGTTTTTTCACATACTTCCAAACGTTGTCTTTACAGTATTGCATTCTTAAGAGGGAAAGACAGATTTGAACACAAATTTATTATTTTTTTGGGAATGAAATGTCTGGCTATTGATTAATGTCTTTGGATGCCGCAACAAAACCGGTATTTGTTCGTGGCGTTATAAATTATAGTATATCTCTCAAACTAATAAAATAATTCACTGACTTACCGATGATAATATCAAACTGCAACCCAAATCGGTAGATCTAGAAACGCGAGAATTTTTGTATGGGTTCCCTTTAGCTCGTAGGCAAGCACTAAGAAGGGATTTGTCGAAATTCAACCCCTAAGTGAGTAAAAGGATGTGAAGTATTTTTCTAAGATTCGTCTACGTAGCTCGAACCCAACGGTCTATCGTCGTGACTTTTACTTCAATGGGTGAATAATAAATATTCATATCAGTCAATTTAAGGATTTTTGGAAATTAAACCTTTAAGGGGGGAAATAACCTTAAATGTATTTTTATTAATTATCAGTATCTATCGAGGCTTCGGGATATACAGGATGGAAAGTAAATCGCGGGAAAGCTGACGGGCACAGGTAGCCGGACCTAAATCAAGAATAATGAGTATAGGAATCACGCCTCTGTTGTCAATAATATGGGCGTAATAAAATCGCGAAAGGTGTATTAATGAACATGTTTAGTGACGATTATTAAACAACAACTACAAATGGAATGCTGACCTTCCGAATTCGATTCGGATGCATGACGATACGTATGCAGGGAATAAAGTGTGAACACCATCCTATCCCATGTGAAGGAAACATGGGGTTGCCTCTGTTATTATGCTTGTATTTCCGTACATGTACACCTGTAGCGCCCTCCTAGTGAATAATGAACCGTATTGACATAAGGAACAAGAAAGGTGCACTTGTCCTAACACGCTCAGACGAACCGTTTCTGAGAAAACAGCCACTCAAGTCGGAGCATCGCGGTAATGCCGACAGGTAGGCAACCTGCGTAGCACGTACATGAAGACATGCAGCCAAGGCGCCACTGCAAATTTGTTCAATGGATCTCCTCTTAAGCTCGCGCACCGCGTAGGTGTGAGCCATTAGTTTGCATACACCATCTTTCATGGCGATGTGCTCCTGCATACGTGTCGTCATGCATCCGAATCGAATTCGGAAGTTCAGCGTTCCATTTGTAGTGGTTTTTGAACTATCGTCACTTAAAAAGTTCATTAACACAACTTTTATGATGGTATTACGCCCATACTATTGATAATAGAGGCGTGATTCCTATACTCATTATTCTTGATTTAGGTATAGTTACCAGTAACCGCGAGCTTTTCCGCGATTTACTTTTCATCTTGTATAGTTTCTTTTTGCTTCAAAATAATGCTTATGTAAATACCCAAAAGAACGTTTTAGGTTTTTTTTCGGAATTCAACTCCCAAATAGTAAAAAGGGGGGAAATGTGTATTTTATTATTCGTCAGTACAGCTCGAACCCAATGGGCTATCGTCATGATTATTACTTAAATTAGATACGTACACAAATGTTTAAGTTAAAACTTCAAGAACTTTCGAAACGATCATTCTTCCATAGCTATCGAACCGGTCAAGATATCGAAGTGTTGTTCGCTTTAGAACGATTTTTACGGAAATACCCTAAATATTATTTCATGATATTTTCCAAATTCTATTCCACAGATGTAAAAAGGGACAAAATGTGTTTTACATTCGTGATATATATATATAAATAAATAAATATATATATATATATATATTTTCCACTGAAATTTTAAATATAGACATGTTTTTTGCTTAATATCAATGCTTACATAAATACCTAAAATGGGGGTTATTGATTTTCTGAAATGTTGCACCTGAAGGGACGAAAAGTAATGAAACTGGATGGAAGGTGTATTAAAATTTCTATATTTCTTAAACCAGACGGGTTTACCGTCACAGTTTCCACTTAAATGAGACGCATATACAATTGTTCTTCCTTCCGAAATACGCTTTTCAAGAGGCTGAAAATACATGGAATATGTGTTAGATAAATCCACGCGTGCTGTCGAACCCGTCGAGGTATAGCGTTGTTTTTTGTTTTATGATCACGAATACGTAAATGTTCGTCAACTTATTTCAGAAATTTTTAAAAACCGTACTCTTAGGACTGTGAAGGAATGAAAAAAAAAATTAATGAATCGTTGGTCACGCTTTGATTCAATGGGTTATCGTCGTGATTATCACCTCAATTAGATATTCATACAAATGTTTAAACTGTTAAAGTGATATTTTGCGAAATTCGATCATTGAAGAGGTGGTAAGACGTAAATATTTTTTAAAATTTACCTTATGATATCTACCTAACCAGTTGAGATATAAGGATGTTATTTGCTTCAAAATTATGCGTACATAAATGCGAAAAATAATTATCTCCGTTTTTACGCTGAGATTATAACTCTCAAATTCCCGTGGGAAGGGGAAGGGCTTGTTTTAGTAAAGCTTTCAAATCAGACGATCCGATAAAGCAAGTACAGCCATTAGGGAAGTTAACATTCTGCTATTGCACCGGTCCATATTGTTGTACAACCTGTATGTCACCAGTGACGTAATACTCCATTTATTTTTAATGAGCTTTCGACGGTACGTGTTGAAAGCACAGTATCAATGGTCGTGCTAGATAAATGAGTCATCATAGCACGTGTACTACTTACATTATCCGAATACTCTCTCATATTCGTCTGTTTTTGCCATGACTGTAAATAAGGCCCGGGATAGTACACTAATCAAGAGTAGCAGGAATGGACTAAGGACAGTTTTTTGTATGGGTAGCTATAGCTTCTTAGCCTGCTGCAGAGTAAGGTCAACCTGCAGCTCTGTTATCATAACATTTATGGACGAGCTACTAATATAGTGTACGATGAAGTCCTTTAATTGAATAAATAGTCGCTGTTATATGATTGATACACGTGGGCAATGCCACGGTGGACTGTTAGTTTACACCATATAAATTTTAGTTTGATTGTTCATATTCTATGAGGTTATATACCAGTCATCCGAATACGATGAAATTTCTACAGAAAATTGGACCACGCGAAAAGCAGTGTTAAGTTTGCCCCTGCCTTTTCACTACTAATAACTGTAATTAAAATAATTACATAAAATAGAACTGTAGTGAACTGTATTTCACCAATAATACTAAAACAACAGCTTTCTTCCAAAGAAGAATCAAAACAAAAACAACATACACTTTAGTTCAAATAATATGAACTTAACATCGATATGTACAGGTGTACCAACATTCCGCCCACCTAGAATGTTGACATTAATTAACGAAAACATTATACAATAATCAAAACAGTCACATTTCTTATGTTTGCCCAACCAAATTGTTCTTCAGTAATAACTTATTACTTTGACACTTTGCAAATTGAATTTCGAATAAAATTATATAAATCTAAAAGTTTGAATCACATGAACAATGAATTTAACAGGCTTTATGCCACAACAGTTTCATAAATAATACCCACAATTTAATCAGACATAGGTAGCAAACAAAGCTTGTTTATTGATCTCTTCATGACCCCTTTTTCAGTCTTCATTGTAACGACTCGAATTAGCCCATCCTTCCCTGGATGTACGTCGGTGACGATTTCCTTCTTCCATGTGAGAGGAGGTACACTGTTATCCTTGATGAGAACCACAGACCCAATTATAATATTCGGCCTCACATCCTTCCATTTAGTTCTTTGTTGTAAATTCCCAAGATAGTCCGGCGACCACTTTTTCCACACTTGTTGAGCGAGCTGCTGGACTAGCTGCCATCTGGACAAACGTTAGAACTGAGGGATAACAAATTAGGATCAGGAGGGCATAGCATAGATGATCCAATTAGAAAGTGGCCAGGAGTTAATACTTGTAAATATGTAGGATCACTGGACAACGGACATAAAGGCCTTGAGTTTAGACAAGCTTCAACTTGACATAGCACAGTGCTGAACTCTTAAAAATTTAGACATGCATTTCCAATAACCCTGTGCAAGTGATACTTCACTGATTTTATGTCTGCTTCCCACAGACCGCCCATATGTGGAGCACTTGGTGGAATAAAGGGAAAGTCAATACCTCTTTGGCAACTGAAATCATGAATAGCATCTTTAGTTGCTTTACATGTCAAAAACTTCTCCAAGTCATGCTGTGCTCCAACAAAGATTTTACCATTGTCACAATAAATATTTTAACACAAGCCAACTGGCAACAAATCTTCGTAAAGATGCAATAAATGCTTGAGAAGTCAGATCACTTACTGGTTCAAGGTGAATGGCTTTTGTTGCCATGCATATAAAGAGGGAAATATAGCATTTGACTTTCATCTTGCTTCTGATTAAACCCGATTTTATGAAGAAAGGTCCATCAAAATCAACACCTGTATCGGTGAATGTCATAGAAACGGTTACTCTACATTCTGGTAACTGACCCATCAGTTGTTCAGTTGTATTGGCTTTCAATCTACGACAAGAAAGGCAAGCATGAGTGAACTTTCTTATTACATCGCGCGCATTTGGGATCCAGTATCTTTGGCACAAAATTGAGAATAAGAGTTGGCCACTAGCGTGTAAATTTCTCCGGTGTTTGTCTTCTAATATGAGTTGTGTAACATGATGTTTAGTTGGAAGTATTAAGGAGTGTTGCTGATCAAATTCCAGGGACGATTTTTCAAGCCTTCCGCCCACCCTGAGGAGCTGTCTTCCGTCTAAAAATGGATGCAAACTCTTCAATGAACTCTTGTTCGATACCATTTGGTCCGACAACAAATTTTGAATGTCTTGCTGAAATCCTTCAGCTTGAACTTGTTCTATGCGTCCAGCTAGACTTTGAATGCCGCGCAGCAGCGAGACAACAATTTTGTTGGTACAATTGATTATTATTAGTAGCAATGTCTTGTTGTTTGCTGTACGTGCGTATGTTTTCAATACTTTGTACAAAGTTTTATTGCAATTATAAATCAAGTAAAAACAATGATGAACATTAAATAGAAGAATTTCATTTATCATAATATTCAACAAAACAATGCCATTAGAAAGTTTTGGTGAGAAAAGGTTTCGCGGAAACGTATTTGGTGATCTAACCTTGGTATTAGTGAGATGGTATATTAAGTGAGGTGATGTTATCGAGGAACGTAAGTGAAAAGTGAACTGCATAATCCATTTTTCCCCTTTTAAACGACTACATGCAAATGTCACTAATTGTCTGCCTTGAAAGTATACAAACTTAGTTTAATTCTCAATAAAGTTACATAATATAGTAATAAAGTTACATATATTTTTTAATACTTACGTAAGCATTACTCTGACGCGAACAACACCTCAATATCTCTACTGGTTCGACAGAAATCATTGGTTGTTGGAAAACCAATTTTGTGCTTTTTCACGATTTTGGATGTCTAATTTCGAAACATTTTAATTTCACATCTTAGACATTTGTATAAGTATCTAATTGAAGAGAAAATAACGACTGTATCCGTTCAGTCGAATCAAAATCGATCATTCATTAAAAAAACACATATGACCCCTGCACAGTACTCAGAGTTCGAATTCCAAAAAATCTAAACACCATTTTGCAATTATTTCTGTAATCATCATCCTGAAGCAAAAATTAACTGTATATATCGACGAGTTCGATAGCTATCGCAGATTTATCTATAACACATTACAGGTCTTTTCACCTACTAAAATAGTGACTTCCGAAAAACTCTCGAATCACTCTTATTAAAGTAATAAACACGATGATAAACTATCGACAATTCTTTGGAAACACATTTCACCCCTTTTCACCCTCTTAGGGTTCGAATTTCAAAAATTCCTTTTTAATGCTCGCCTACGACCTGAGGGGAACCCCCACAAAAAATTTCACGATTCTAGGTCCAGTGGTTTGGGGTGCAGTTTGATATGTCAGTCAGTCAGTCAGTGTTAATTTTTATGTGTGTGTGTGTGTGTATATATATATATATATATATATATATATATATATATATATATATATATATATATATATATATACACAGAATGCATAAAAGTTAAATTTGTCAGATTTGTTTATTTTACTTCATCGTGAAATATCCCGACAATTAATTTAAAACTTAATTATTAAATTTCGTAAAAAAAGTTGTAGTAAACCATTATTTTTCAAAGAGTTCATCAAGGGATACGTGGCATAACATATTTTAAAACACGAAATTAAACAAATTGGAGTAAAATTAGCAACGCCAACCACAAAATCATTAATCATTTTTTTCATGGTTGGCTGTCTCTTTTTTTGGTTCATGCTAGTGCATCTGCCCACGCAGTATC
Organism: Medauroidea extradentata; assembly: GCA_003012365.1. NCBI lineage: Eukaryota > Metazoa > Arthropoda > Insecta > Phasmatodea > Phasmatidae > Medauroidea > Medauroidea extradentata. The sequence continues at coordinate 45,472 of PNEQ01091115.1, read as the reverse complement.
GCCGAGCGGGAATCACTGGTCTCATTTCACCACGCGATATGTCGTCACTCGTCCCAGACCGGATATAATCTTTTCCTTGCAGAGGTGATGACGTTTTTCCACTATCTTCTCTCGTTGAAGGAAGTGAACTTCCGTAACTTTGAACTCCTCATTCACAACGAGTGGCAACGGTTCATTTCCTGACCTTGGGAGCAATATTCCTCGACTTCTAAGCTGGCTAAACTTTATAACTTATTTTAATAATAAAATAGCAGTTTTTCTTGCCTTCTACGAACTACTGATGCATAGAACATTTCTGCATTTTTGCTAACAATGTATCTTCGCCTAGACGACGGTGATATAGCTCGAAACCATCATTTTGGCCATAACTTAGCGTAGGCTAGACAGCAGGTCGGATCAGGAGGGAGGGGGCTCGGGACCCCATTAACCTTTCAAAGTATAGTTTAGTCTTTAAATAATATAATTTCTTAAAGTGGTATATCCAGTTGTTTGGTTCGTAAACGCCTTAAATAACACAATTTTAAACCTTACCATCCAAAAATTTTCCTGGGGGGACCCCCGGTTACCCCGTTTTTTACTTGGGGTGTGGGTATATTTACTTTTTAAGGCATTCCCCCCTCCCAAAAACAGAGCGAGATCCGCCTCTGGTAGACAGTGGCCAGAGCCGATCCAGAGTTACATTAATGTGGCAGACAAAAATAACAACACTTAAAAACAACATGATACAATCAGTTGAATGCGTCAGAACACACAAAACTTATTTGCATTTATCAGATGTAAGAATACAGCGTAGTAAGGTAGTGAAATTAAAATTAAAATCCACTACGTGTTCCCGCCTTCTGTCAGGATCACAGTGTGAATGGGAAATGGCCGGGGTGAAGGTTGGGCCGGCTACTCGACTGGAGAGACATGCTTGTTGTCCGTCCGGCCCGAGGAATGGTTGAGGTGAGATGAGATTGGGATGGAGCAGCGACGGAGTGAGAGAGACGGGGGAAACGGGTGTTCCCCGAGAAAACCCGCCGACAAACGCCGAAGTCCACCACGTTTCCCACATGTGAAAAATCCGGGCTCCGACCCACTGGGTATCGAGCCCGGATCGCTTGGATGGGAGTCGAGAGGTTTTACCCGTCGACCACCGCGGCCCCAGTACGGTAGTCTTTGTGTAAGTACTTCTGCTAAGCACTTTAACCTCAAAAAGTTTATTTGAATATGATTTTCGATACAAGTTAAGGCTTAAATTAAAAATTAAAAAAAAAAAAAAAACCGACTCACAGGATACTAAATTTCAATTAGAATTTATTTGTTTGTGGACGAACGCCATTGCTCATGTATGTCCACAAACCAATAAATTCTAACTGTAAACTCCCATTGCAATTAACATTTAAAAATCTCACTAAATTTCAAATCGATCAGACCAGTAGTATTTGCTCACATCCACTAAAAAAAAACTACAAAAGATCTGATGATCTTTAAACGGCTGAACGTGTTTCCTTGAACCATAGCTAACATCACTCTCCATCAAGTCAGCTTCCAAAACAAACAAAAAAAACTAAATCAAAATCGGTTTATTCGTTTAGGAGCTACGATGCCACAGACAGACACACAGATACACATACAGACACGTCAAACTTATAACATCCCTCTTTTTGCGTCGGGGGTTAAAAATAAAGTACAAGGTTGGAAATAAAAGAACAATAAATTCAACAGCCAAGTGCTTAACGTTATGGCACTTCAACCTGTTCGATGAATTACAAACTAATAAGAATAATTTTATTATCTTTACTATCGCAAAGTCCAGACGGCTTTGGCCCTTTTCCACGTAGTTTTTCTGGCTTCCTGTCCACCTGTTCGAAAACGATCATTCTTCAGAAGTTACTGAAATCATAATAAATGTTTCCATGCTCTGTCATTATTTCGACAAAAAAAATCACTTGCCACTTCCTTTTGCTTCCTTCTACTCCAGCAATGCTAACGTGTGTACAACCTAGTACGAAGAATCTACCCTAGTTAACCCCTGGCTGCTCAACCAACACCAGCAAAACTATGCATTGTGGGTTGCATATTTTACGTGGTATTGCCGTATTATCCACTGAACTTTTGCTCGCCAGCTTCATGTACGCCTACGAGCTCTGCCTACATTCTGTACGTATGAGACATTCCATTTACCACACAGCGGCTGTACCAGTAAACACCACAGTATACGGCATTCATTTACTTCGTATCTACCGAGCGAGTTGGCACAGTATCAAAACAATAGACTCACATTTGAGAGTACCCGGTTTGAACTCTTGCTCGACCATCGCTTTTCCAGGGTTTTCATCAATAACTTCAGACTTACGATTTTAAGGTTTATGAGCGAATGCCATGGTCCGATTACCTCCCCGTTTCAGTAATTCCACCCCTAACTGAAGAGGCATTAAGTAGTATGAACCTACTTAATTCATAAACAGAACCGTTGCAGAAAACCGCCACAATGAAACGAAAATCAAATAGGAAAAGTCAGTATTAGCTGCTGCGGACAAACGTATAACATACAGACAATTCCGGAAAGCAATGTGACTAAATTCCTTTCCGGAATGTTCTGTATGTTATATGTTTGTTGACAACAGACAATACTGACTTTCTTTTTTATATATATTATGGAGGTTTTCTGCAACGTGGCAACATAACATAGCAATGGCGTATGTAAAAAAATGGATCCATTTTACTACTAACCCTTTGCAGGAATCGTTCAAAGATTACTGTTTAGTTCAAGAAAGAATATATACTTCGTTCTCAATAATTTATATAAATTTGACTTACGCTTATCAGATTTTTGTGTAACAGAGATACATCTAATGCCTGTCGTTTGAGAAGAGGGCAGCTCACAATTGGCTCCAGTTATCAAATTAAGCATATGTCGATCAATGATGGAATGCAAAGGATGCGGGCGTTAGAGCACCCGAAGGAAACTCGTCGGACAACGGCAACGACCGCCATGTTCCCCACGTGCGAAAGTTGGAATCTCTCGGAACCTGGATCGTCGAGGAGGAAGGGAGAGGCGAGTGGCCTGAATACTTCACCACAGCGACATCTTGAAACTTTGGTTACGGCTCTGTATCGACCAATCACATTATATATAATTACAGACGGAAAAAATTCGCGGGTTCACTGACATGTAAGCTAGTCTCCAAGAATATCTGTATATTAAAGCTGACAACAGAGATTATTGACTGCCCGTTGACACAGTGATGTAACAGTATTGGGTTATTACTAAGGTTATTTTTACTACAGGTTAGAAACATCATTTTAAAAGTTTACCACAGGGAAAATTGAGCGCTAGTATCGCTAATGAGTGCAAACTGACCATTCACAGAGCTCTCCTGAATTTCAAGTTACATAAAATTGATAATTTTAAACGCGAACTTGGTTTATTTTCACTTTAATATTAAGTTAAATAACTTCTGTCATTTTCAAACCTATTTATAATTATTTTTACTACAGTTTCGCATTTTTCTGGTCCACGTGCGATTGCAGCGAAACTAGCGGCAGAATTTTCCTCTGTATCAAACTCTCCCATAAGAAAACACATTTTCGTTCTAACCTGTAGTAGAATTAACCTTAGTTATTATTTAGTTGTTTCTTTATTATTGACTTAGGACTCTCCGGAAGGTATGTCAAATAAGTCACGGACCAAAGGCGAAAGTTACACAAATTTCTGTTATCAAAATCTAGCTTGTAACCAAACGAAAACGCGAATTTTTCGGGTTCCTGTATATAATTTTTCGTTAAAACCTCAATACTGCAATTTTGCATTCTTGCCAACAATCCTACAGTATGTGGCGCACGGAGTTCAACCTTTTACAAATGCACTTTGACAGATGGCACAGAAAACTGTGACTTTATTAGCACCTTTAAATAAAATAAATAGGTTACATTTTACTGTTGTATTTAAAATAATTGTACAGTACTAAATGTAATATGTTCAGTGTCATTTTTGCAACAATTGCTTTTCTAAATGTTGAACTTACCGTGCGCCATCTACGTATACATGTGGGCGTAACTAGGTGAACGCAGAGAGGAACAGCTGCACCTCGCCTGAGTCAAGCGACTGGCGGGAGATACTGTGTTGGCATCATGGCACAATGGCTAGCCTCCGTTAAGATTTTCTCTGGCTAAGACAAACTGAAATGTTCTGTTGGGAAACGAATGTTGCTGGGTCGCAGAAAACCCACCAGTTACATGAACGGACAAAGCACGAGAAAATACGCAGCAAAAAAAAAAAATAATAATAGAGAAACAAACTAAGGAAGCCAGAAATGACTATACCCGCCATACGATATCTTGATACTTTATGGAAGCCCTGCTTCTAGCTTGGATCTATTTACGCACCTATTATGTATCCTTACACCAAACGTACTTGCTCCTTGGCCAGGTTGACGGCTGCACTGCAAGCCGACGTACATTGTTCATCCGCCGCCATTAACTACGCCACCTCTAAAATATTGTAATATATGCTACATATAAATATTAATTTTATTTCATTTCCTGAAATTTAACATATTATGTGCATATTCCGTTAAACTATTTTCAATATTTTAGCCGATGTTTATAATATACAGAAGAACTATTGCTACGACATCAATGCCAACCCAATCACCCTCCAACTATCGTATAACAGACCTGTTTTAACTCACTTTTAAAATTACTGTTACGAACAATTTTCATATTCATGGACGCATATGAATAAACAATAAATTTATTTAGTTGTCTCACCGTATTGCTTTTTGTATTCGCTTGCATGGTTGTATGGTAGTAACGGAAATATTCCTAGTACTTTTTTCAACAGTTCGTTAGTATCAACTTGCCGTACGGCAACAGTCATATAAATAATTTCTAATTAGGAACATTGTCGGTACATAACGTAAACAAAAAAAGTCAAACAGAAACAACGAGAGTGAAAAGGTTGCGGGCAAGGCAACACAACAAATATAACACAAACAATAATAGTAAGCTCCCTACGACAAACTGTTCCCGTACTCAGTAATACGAAAAATTTCAGGAAGTGCAGCATACTGACTGTGGCATTTCGAAAATCGAGGACCTTATACAATGTTGGTGCCTACTTTAGTGTCTTACCTAATTGCCCGCTTTTTCCTGTCCATAACTGCACCGTTGCTAATAGATCTCATGAACTGCTCCTATCAGGTAATAAATGAAAGTCACTTCAAAGCCTACAATTGTTTTACATCCCGTCCTTCATTTGTTTCGTAATCCCTTAAATTATTCTTCTGTTCTTTCAAAGTGCGAATAATCTATACTCTGTTTCATAAAAGTTTGCTACAATTTTACAACTATTTATGAGCAATAATATTTAATATATTTTTTATTTGTGGCACAATGCCAGACAAACTTTGCAATATACATGGTGAAAAAGACATTTCCAGCTCATTTTAGAGCTAAAAACGTTTTGCATTGTGTCATAAATCACAAAATACCAAAAATAATTGCCCGTATGTAGCTGTCAGATTTTACCAAACTTACATAAAACAGAATATACAAAGAGTATCTACTAACGTGCTTGCCGGAAAACCCACAAAACAAGGTTAATGCGCATCCTTGTATTGCTGCATTTTTAAGGTCGTATCGTCGGTTAACAGTTTATTCCTAGTATAAGATTTTTAAAAAATTTCGTCTGGATACCTCGTAAAACAAATATAATGTGTGCAGTACAGTGAACTGTTTCTTTGTTTAAAATTAATTTGCGACCCACTAAAACCTTCAAGATAGAAAAATTTACATCCTTTTATATACAATAGTTGTGAATTTCTTTATTGCGCCAGTAAAGTCCTGAAAATGCTGATACGAGCTATCCATTATTAAACGGAGTTATTATCATATTCACCGTACTGGGTATAGAGATGTCAATCGCACGGAAGATTGCATGGAGAAGCCATTACATTGAAACTTCTAGATTTTTGTATATACTAGTGCATGTAACTCCTAGCTCCAGCAAGAGCAAAAATGTTAATTTGATTGGTATTACGAGTAACAAACGTTGTTTGAAAAATGAGGCTGCTGGGAATTTTTTTTCTTCTTTTTCACAACATTTAAAATTAAATGCTGCAGGTATTAGGGAGTTTTCTCATGCTAACTTACGCTATTATGACAGGTTTCAACATGTTATTTATACTTAATAAAAGAGACATATTAGATATGATCTTTGAAACAACTGTTCAATGGGAGTGCATGATTGGATTTAGTTGCTTGGACATACTCCATTGCGAAATTATTTTTAGTTATCTTTTGACAGTTAATTATTTCGCAATGGAGTATGTCCAAGCAACTAAATCCTGTCAAAAACATAGAGTTGTTACACGCTAAATTTCAGTTGACGCAAACGTATTTTAAAAATAAATTTTACTGGTATACTTAGATAGGTTTTACAACCTTTTCTTCATATCTTCCCAGCGTCAGGTCATACGCAGGAGCAAACCTGTATTTCCAGTTCCATCGTGGCTACATCTGAACCAGACCAGCGTCTCCTGCGTAAAGTTGTTGCCCAATTCTCCAGTGTTTTCCTCGTCCTATCTATAGGTCGTAAGCAAGTTTTGTCGAAAGAGTCTCTCGTTTCGGAATCCCACTGGTGTGTTGCGTAATTGCACTCATTTTTCTCTGCGTTCCGAAAGGGCTGTTGACTGTACCTTCCTTGGTGTTGATACAAAGTGTGAGATATTTTTAAATAGTTTCTAGTTGCCATGTAAACAAAGTAAAAATACAGTCATCAAAAATGTGTCATCCGTAGAGGACAACATTAGACATGGCTTCTAGTTAAGGATGTCCGTTAGTATTCAAATCTTCTAACATAAAAATGAATGTTTGATCGTCTTCTGTGCGTTATTATGCCATTAATCCGTTTATGATAAAACTTTGGTGAGTTGTTCTGCATGCGCTCACGAAGGTTAAAAAAAAAAAAAAAACATTTGGGGAGGGGAGGCAGCGGGATATAGGATCAGAAAGGTGTACCCAAGAATTTTAGTGAGAAAAATAATGGCGAGTTGTGAGTCTGCCCGAGAAGGTTTCAGCAAAAAGAGAAAATACTGCAGGGGATGGGGAACTGAGTACAGGGGCGAAATGGGGCACTCAAAAAATCTAGTGAAAAAAAAAAAAAAAAGAGTCATTGTAACACATGCCGTGCACAGGTATTTATCTTATACGCGTACCGAATTTATTTTAACTTATAAATATTCCTTCCGAAAACTTTCCTCTTAAAAAAACTTTTGAGGCCATTGATTTTTAAATCATGACATGTCAAAATCAACATTTCACTATTTTTACAACCTACTCATGATAAAATCTAGCTAAAAAATAGTAAAATAAAGTAACTCCCGCAGTAAAAATGTCTTGATATTTTTTTGTTAAATACGTGATATCGTTTGTATATAATTATTTTTAATTATTATTCCAGACGATATGGTCTTCAAAAGTGCTTACTTTATCGCGAATCACAATCCAACTAGCATTCTCTGCCATTGCTAAACGGTGCCACCATCTGTGTCCGGCGTTGTTTTCTATTACATTTGCAGAAACTCAAGACCGATTTTAGCTCTTTTTACGATTACCGAAATTTTCAACGATAAAAAGACAAAATATTTTTTTTATTTTAATTATTGTATTTACACTATGTTGTTACTACGGAGAAAAAAAAATTCCAGTTTAGTTTATTAATTCTCTGAAGCAAAGTTCAAAAGCGAGGATATTTCACAGTAAGATTAACATGACATTCAAAACTTGGTGAGAAGTGTACAGACTGGTGGTAATTAATGCATGTTGAAATGAAAACTAGTATACAGACAAGAGTCAGTACATATGATTCACAATCAGAGAAGCTGGAATTATAATAAATAAATAAAGTAACAAAATAGGAGTTGGCACGCTCTCCTAAATTAGTGAACTTATAAAATACTAATGACTCTAAGAATAATACAGTTTGATTATTTACAGCGAGCAAAAATTAAGCCACTATGGTGGCGGTGAATTAATGTGAAAATGGTACGGTGAGAAATAATGGGTGCAGAAATTAGGGACAATGATTTGCGCCATTTTCCGGAAATTATTGCAGAAAGCGATGTTAAGATTAGATAAGCCCCAATTATATTTATTGAAACTACCACCGCCCCTTGCTTACCACCTCCAGTTATAATGTATGCTGACACCTATAATATCCATGGAAGGTCTGGAAAATTTGAAATAGTAATCTCAATTTTTTGAAACCTTTATAAGTCTATGATAGCTGATCGCCGAACTAGTTATGCGTCTATGAAATATTTAAAATAATTACTGCTGTTACTCCTATGCCTTACCATTAATTAGTCTTATCGGGGCCGACCGAATGAGGTGGACAAATGGTAATACGTTACACTCGCATTTGGGAGCTTCCGGGTTCAAGCCCTAGCTCCGACTTTTCTGATTTCGGTTTTCCATTGTTCCCCTAAATCGTTCCATGCAAATACATGTATGGTTTGTTAACATAAGCCACGTGCCGATCACTGTTCTGACCTTAAAGGGGATTGATCCCTGTCAGATCGGTTTGACGGTTTTTCTTATAAATCAGGGAATAGACACATTGTTTTACTTTTTTCACGCTGACAAGGCATAGTTTATTGTTTCATTCACTTTTTGGAAGCCATATGGCATTGTTTCTGTTAATGTTGCGGCCTCTGCAGTCGCTCCCGTAAATAAAGCAATTTTTTCATTTTCAGCTGTTTCCCGTTGCAAAATAATGAATATGTTATGGTTCCAGAAATTGCAGAAAATCGATTAAGTTTGTATCTATGCCTTGTCGCGACAAAAATTTTAATACATCGACTGGAACTGAAGCAATCGAGAAGAAACAAATAAATCCAAGGTAGTAGGGATCAACACCCCTTAAGCTTACGATGAGACGTAAGGCCAACTTAATCAAAATTATTGTGGCAGATGATAGTTAGAGCCGGTGATTTTTGGTGAAAATAATTCTGCACCACTTTGTTTCAATACCTTACGTGCAAATCTGCCGCTCTGCTTCATTGTTATTGGCAGGTTGTATTTTGGTAGAGGCGTGGCTCATTTGCCTGTACCAATCAGAACACCACACGTCTGTAATTTGTAGGGACCTGAAAAATTACCTTTTTATTTTAGGCACAAGCTATAATTCCACCAACTGTGGGTTCGTGTCACTTTCGCAATTGGCCCTTGACATATTTGACACCTCGTGTAAGTCGCTGAGCCATGATCTTTTATTTATTTCAAATAATTGTAAAAACCTGAATATTTTTTAAACCGAATGCTTTGAAAAAAAATTGAGACTGAGTACAGTCATACGATACACAATTTTGCCAGAGCGTTTTTTTTTATTAATGAACCATTTGCTAGTAAAAATTTATTTTGCTCTGTTATGACTTATTTTGACAACAAAATATGTGCTGTTTCAGGGGCACAGATCTAAAAATCCGTTTGTTGTATCGCAACAGAATAATTTAGATACAAACAATGGTATATAAATGTTAAAACTGCCAGTTTGAATTTTTGATGTATGTATTAATTTGCGTTAAAAAAATGTTTTCGAAACGACTGAAAAACTAAAGAGCGAGGTCTTAACTAAATGCAGGCCAATCTCACTGTGTCAACGAGCAGCTAATGAACAGATGCTGTGTGCTTGAGTTCTCATATATTCCTGGAAGATAGCCTATACGTCAGTGAACCCGCGAATTTTTCCCGTCTCTAGTAATTTGAGGATAGAACACAAATACGCTGGGAGTTTAAAACACCCAATCACTAACCACGAAGTAGAGCTACAGATAAGGCATTGAAACAAAGTTATGCAGAATTCTTCTCACCAAAAATCACTGGCTACAATGATTGTTATGAACTTAACTTACATAACATTACATGTAAAAATGCAGGCATTACCTTGCCTCACATGTTATTCTAATCTATAATCTCCCAATTCTGAGCCAGTAACATGTCATGAAGGTCACGTGACAAACAAGTGCCGTGCGTACTAAATTTTTATCGCGTTCGACCAAATTTTGAGGAGGAATTACAACCTGTTATACAAACACATTAACAACTGGTGTTACAAGTTTTCACGGAAACTCTCAGAGACTAAAATGAGACAGTTCCTGGTACGTTTTCTTCTACAAATTTTTTCCCTCCGTGTAGTAGTCCATATCATGGATATCGAATAAGTAAGGATACGTCTTTAAATTTTAAATTGTATATAAAATTCGCCGTAGGATAAAGTTTTTTTTTTACGTACGTGCCTTTAAAAATGTATATGAGCCAGTAGTGATTAACTCTCTTGTATTGCTAATGTAAGTCTTTCACACTGAAAGTTAAGTGTTTTTAAATAGAAAAAAGGAAATTGATTGGCTAACGCATTTGTATTCAGTCTTTGTCAGAAATGTGTTTTGTCTGGTATGAAGCTGTAGGCCAGCGTCCAAAGAATTCTAATGAAAATAATCTAAAAATTTCCGGAAGAAACTAGGAAAGGACACTTTTCATTACGTATCTCAACAGTTTCGTTTGGTCACTCATTTTTGTTTGCCGCTTCAACAATTTCGATGCGTACAATACATCGTGGTAAACCTCCATCTATGGCTACTTCTAGTTAATAAATATTTTCAATAAATTCGTATGAAGATATTAATTTTCCATGTATCAATGTAGCCTACACACAGCAATGTAGCTACGAAAAATTTATTAACTCGTTGTTTATATTGTTGAAAATTTTCGTCATTTCACCGATGTTTAACATTGTTTTTGGTATATGCCTTTCATAGTTTGAGTGTACAGAAAATCTTTACGCTTACATAGTGTATAGGAACACTTCACATTTATTTGTATTAAGTTCGACTACATTTTTGTACTTCACCCTGTTTGAATTCTATAATTGTGGAAGTCTGAAAGTTTTTTTTTCTTTATTGAAAGTTTTTGTTTCAGAATATGTAGCCTATAAATATAGTAACTAGAAAAAATTCATTTTATAAATAATTATGGATACGTTTTAACCAGGTGGTTTTGTAATTTAATGAAGAATAAATTTTAATCGTTGTAATATTTTTGTCTGCCATACATCGAAGACAAAAAATAAAATTAGAGATACGTAAGCTCTGAGGAAGTCAAAATTCAAAATCCTTTAAACGGAACAGTCCTTGCTGCTCATTTTCCCTACGACCCAAAAATTGAAGACATTAAAATCACTGCAAAATCTTTCTATCATAAATCTTGCATTAATAGCCAACAAAAAAATCTACGATCATGTTACTGTTGGCGTGCTGCAAAGAATCTCTATTCTTATATACAACGTCCAGCAATACAGAAGCAATAAATAAACGAGCACGTAAATATTCTAAAAAACACGTGGGCCAGAACAAACATGTGTCCCATGTAATTTCCACTCAATTTCAACTAAATTTACTCCTTCATCTTACATTTTAATGTGTTTTTTAGAGCATGATATAATGCTACATATAAACTGAATCAGACAGATTTTGGATGCCAATATACAGAAATGAAGAATGTGCACTACTAAAAAACCATTTAAGTCAACTATTTAAGTTAATTGTTTTATGAAGTGACGAATAGGCCTATATGGACAGCTGATGTAACTCCAAAATTGTAAACATTTAATTCCATCACTTGACATTCTACTTAAATCAGGTGTGGATGTAGCAGAATTTTTGTTTAGAAAGTTGATGAAATTATTTATACAATTTTGCTGGGTTTTGGTTTCCTAACGACTTTCAATAAGATGCAGATTTCACTTAAGGTTTTAAACAATTATTTTCGCTGTGCTCCCCCCCCCCCCCTCCCGAACCCCGTGACGACTGAAGCAGGTGTCACATAATTGGCATGTTGTTTCGTGGCCAAGTTGTAAAATTCATACTGCAAATGGAAAATATAAGTGAAGGTAAGGACTGATGAGAAGGGGAGGGAGTGGTAGCTTGCCCTTAGCGCCGTGATATATGGTACGCCGGATGTGACAACACTGCAAAATAAAAGGCGAATGAATTAATGAAAAGGAAAAAAAATATTACACAGACACCTACTAATATTTGTATTTATTATCAACAAAATTGTTCAATGACATAAACCAAAGTATGGAATATATGAGATTTTTAATTGTTTGTTGCAATGGGAGTTTACAATTAAATTTTATTGGATTGTGGACATACGCCATTGCTCATGTTTAGCTGATCAAACCTGTGTTGAATGACAAAGTACGAAAACGAACAAGAAAAAAAAACAAATATAAAACGCACACAAAAATATAAATAAGCAATCCCAGAGGAATTCTGTCTTTTTTTTAATTCAAAATAAAAGTTATATTTACAACAAAGAATTCTATAAATGGAATTCCGTCGAATATCGACACAACACCCAGACACAAAAGACATACACAAAAGACAGACACAAATATAGGTCCAGATTCCCAAGATGAAACAAGATGGAAATAGACGAAAAACTGTGAACAGTGGACAACAAACACAAGACAATAGACAACACAACACAAGCTGTGTTGCGTTTTATATTTGGTTTTTTCTTGTTCGATTTCGTACCTTGTCATTCAACACAGGTTTCATCAGCTAAGCATGAGCAATGGCGTATGTCTACAATCCAATAAAATTTAATGGGATGTATGTTTGTTGCTAATTGGTTTATGAAAAGACGTAAAACGGGGGTGAGACGCAGATCAAGTTTCTGTTCCGGCAAAAGAATGTGTCTCGAGGGTGAAGGTGCGGAGACACAGATTAAATATTATGAATGACGAAAGCAAAGCATGATTTTCAATTTTCCAGTTCACTAAAATTAAATTGTGGAACTTTTTGCAAAAAATAAAAGTGTCCGTATAAACCTATACTTTCAGTGCGTTGCTGTCAAGACATTTCATGGCAGCAATTTACAAGCGCCAAAATTTATTTCAATCTAAAAAAGCAATAAAAATACGCTTACTCAACAGCTATAACTCCTTTTTAGTACTTTCGGTTCTTCCTGCTCTCTGTGTATATTATTTGTGTCTGGCGGTCGCCAGAAATTCAGTTAAGGTGACCTGAAGCTGCCCAGAGTTAAGTTGTTAAACATATGTGCACACTTTTTAGGCTTTCTTCTTACGCCCTTTGTACTCTCATTGCCAAATATTTTTCCGTCTTCTGTACCGTCATTGTGACAGTTTGTCACAGTATTCTTACATACTTACGTAAACATTTGACGTGCAATTTCTCTGAACAAATTTCCTAAGTGATCTCTTCAGCATACACACAATGATCGTTATTAACCGCGGCACAAAATATCACCTAACAATTTTCTTGGTACATCGATTAGACAGCTTCAACTATTTCCGGCGTCCATTTATTTCGCTCTGGATTTTGCATTTTGCATTTCTCCTTTTGTAGACTTTTACGTAAACCCCTGTATCCCATTGCCGATTATGGTAGTCTCCTTTCTGGCATTTGTCTCAACTGTTCGCGGGGCACCTTCGGCCGAACGGTCAGGCCGTTCGCCTCCCACCAAAGCGATCCGGGTTCAGCTCCTGGCGGGGTCACGCGAATCGTGTCGGAATATGCCGCTGATTGGAGGGGTTTCTGGGGGATCTCCTGCCCCCTCTGCCCCTTTATTTCAGCGCTCCCCTCATGTCACCACCCCCCCCCCCC
>PNEQ01091115.1:0-31699 GCA_003012365.1 Medauroidea extradentata | reverse complement strand
GGGACACCAATTATACGTCATGAAGCGAGGGGTCCGGGGGTTCCTCCCCCGGGAAAATTTTAGTTTCAATGTACAAAATGATGAAATTTAAGCAGTTTTGTACTTAAACTGTGAATATAACACAGCAGCTAATTTTATTTTCGAGCAGTTTTTTTTTTCATTTCGGTTGGAGGGGGATATATCCCGAAATACCCCCCCCCCCCTTTTTCTGGCTAAGCCCCTGCGTATGGTAAATGCATATATGTTTCGAGAAAAGGCAAAATACTTTATGAAATATCTGCAAGATAATTCATAAAATTAAAAAATATAAATTAAAATGGTAATATTTTTACCAACTATAAAAGTCATAATTTTCTGTTCATATGTGTGTAAAGTAAAGGGCCCTAAAGAAATACTTTTCCTTCTAGTAGCTTCTAAGAGAGAGTCTACGTCTCGCAAAAAAGAGCGCGTGGGCGCATGCAGTAAGAAAGGAAGTGAGGGGAAGAATACGAACGGTTCTGCGGTTCTGTAGCACAGGAAGGAAGCTGGCCGTGTAGGATGGTGAACTCCACAACTATAGCGGCACTTTGACGCCACTGAAGCTGTGACGCATCTTGCCGGACAGACGAGCATCGTCGTGTGTTGATAACAACTTCCTCTAGTCTGCATATCGCTCCCAGTTTTCCTGCTGGCTAACCTGTTCTCCTGGACAACTCGAGGAAGTGCGGGGAAGCGCAACTATGGTTATAAAATCGTCGCTGAGTATTTCTTGGAATGCGCGCCTCGGTGGCAAGTATCGCATGACGGTAGCTGCAAAAATACTTCATTTCGAACTAATTCGTATTGTGTCTTACAATAAATTTTATAAGAAACTAGATGTTGCCCAAGAGTTCGTTCCCGTGGTTTTCTATTTAATGCGATCATATATTTAGTATTTAAATTTTCAATATTTTTTTCAAAAAGTCAATTTTTCCAAAAAATATAAATTGTAAAAATTATTAGAAGATTTTTGATAATTTTCTTTGCCACTACAAATTTCGTGTAAGTGATATTATCGTTATTGATAATAATATTACGAGTTATAATTTACAGTTGATTATTTTATTTATTTTTTTTAAATATTTTTAAAACATTTTTCAAACGATGTTTTTTTACTATGTTAACGGTCATTAAAGGCCGTTTTAGAAAAGATTCTAAAAAATATATATTTTTTTATTTTTCACTTAATTTTTGGGTAACCCATTTTACCCACTGCCTTGTTTTGGCCATCCCCTTACCCTGTGCATATATGTTTTGTCAGAAATCTCCGCTGCCCCACGTACAACTCATCACAGTTCCGTTGCAATAAGACGAATGGTATAGGAACTGGAACGTATACGTTACAAACTGACAGACAGCAGACATTATTATACGTATACTAGCTTTAACCCGCGGATCTGCTCGCGTTTAATTTGGCCCTCGGAAACACGCCACATTTGAAACACTTTGGAAGTTGACCTATTACGCCTCGGTTCGGGCCGTCGCACTTGTGTTGACGCCTTCTAAGTCGGGCCTTCGCCCCTCTTCATGTTTCTATAGTACGTCTTCGGCCCTCACCGTCGCACTTACGCCTTGTAAGTCGGGCTTTCGCCCCTCTTTATGTTTCTTGGACATGAGGCCCCCCGATTGCAGCGTCATCTAGTGGAGTTATCGAAGAATAGATATCGTGAAAATATGTTTCATGTTCAAGTATCTATGTGTATCTATGTGTACCAATTTCCATTGTTGCGGGAATATTCGTTGTTGCGGGAATTCATAATATTAGTATGCATGTGTGTATATATATCGTTAATTTTTTTCTATATTTTAATAACTGTTCTGCTATTCGGGGCGGAGTTGAATCCAAAAAAAATCAGAGATCAATAAAATCGGTTCAGCAATTCTTGAGTTACAAATGGTGTAACTAAACCGACTTTGTTTTATGTACAGATAAAGTAGACGTCTCAAAACGATTTTCATCAATCGTCCAATCATGTTCTTAAGATTTTGAGCGACTTATTTACTGCGGTTTTAACAAAGCGAAGCTGCGCAATGTTAAACACAGGACTCGCTTTACGAGTTGACTGGATTTGTCTCAATGGCCCAGACCTTCTGATTTCTCGCTTTCTCTGTTTGTCCAGGTGAACGCTTAGTTTGACTTCAAGCAGGACCGTAGTCACAATTTGTGTTGGAAAAAAAAAAGGGGGGGGGGGTTGTACGAACCTGGGAACGTTACTTAGTAATATTGACCACACCCCTCATCCCTGATAAATTGGATGGTCCAGCGGACATCCCCCGGAAAAATTTGGATTTTCAAAATGCAGAATGGTGCCTATTTAAGCAAGTTCCGTAAGGTAAGGGACCCCATGGACCCCTCCCGTTTTTCTGCTGACAACATCCCTGCTTCAATTGTTCCCAGGTAACTGCGAATAATAAGGGACTGTTCATGTCTTCCTATAAATGCGAGTTTGCTTAAAAAAAAGTAACATAACGTTTTTTAACTTCTAAATTTATGAAAATATTTTTTACGTAAGCAAATGTAGCCTACTTTCTCACAAATCATAATTTTTAATCCACTACAAAACTGATTTTTATGGAGTTCAGAGACATAAAAGTCTCAGGTATGGTTGGAACAGTGAATTGTCACAAATTTCAAATACGTGACTCAAAGTTATATTTTTCAGCCTCTTCAAATCACTTTATCATGCGCAAGTAGTGACATATTTAAAGCAGCCAAAAACGGCCAAGTGATTAATAGTTTTTAAAAAGTCGTGGTAGATAGTTTGCAGTTGCGAATGTATAACCTGCAAATACGGTAAATTTATTTGGCGTGAATTATTTGTCTCCTAATATGGAACAAACGCTGTAAACCTTAAAGACAATGTTTAAAATATACGGAAAATTTTATATTAACATGATATGAATTCGTACTGGAAATAAGTACACTTTCCTAAATGTGTTGGGTAGTTTTTTAAATTTATTGTGTACATATTTCCCTCTAATGACTAGGTTAATGCCGATTTAAAAAAATTCTGAAAAATATTACTGATTTAACTCGATTAACAATTGTGTTATAAACATATGCATTTTACCTCAAACTAATGAATGGCCCTAACGTAAACCAAATATTGTGATCGTTTACAACAAACACTTAGTATCGTTATCCCAAGACGATTATTTTATTTTCTATCATTATTTTATGTAGGGCTTCGGAAAACTTATAATATTTTATGTAAGTCTAGCGTTAATTCCCTTTAGTATAAAATATGCTGCTAAAATTATTGAAAGTTACATTTCGTAAAAACCGTAAAATTCGAGTCGTCCAATGAATTTTTTTTATATCTAGGGGTTCAAACTCTTATTGATATTTAAAACTACTATGTGTTTTGCTGGGTACATACCGTTGCTAGTGAATGTTTCTGAGTCACAGAAAACCCACGGTTACCAATCTCTTTGTTTTGGCGTACGCTGTTGCCAAAATTCCTAAACTTCTAAGTTGTAACTTTAGTCTTAAATTTTTTGCACACTACACGGCATCGAAATACGCGTCGGAAGGCGTGTATGCAGTAGCGTACAAAATAAAAATGGGGGGTGGTCAGCCCCGAGTAGGCTACCACTCCAAAGGGGGTGCCACTTTGTAATTTACTTAGAAACAAATAATTTACGAATAGGTTACAAGCAACAGAAACAATTAAAAATAAGTAAGTGCGGCATAATAATTTCCTTTATAGTTGATAGAAATTGATTCCAAAATAATTTGCTCTTATAGAGTATTTTAAAATTTAAAACTAATATATTTTATTGCTGCACATTCCAGCATGCGCAATTGTAATAAAAGTTTTTGAAATGTTTTGTAGTTGTCCCGAGTGGTGTTGTTATTGTCGAAGCAGTGTGGCTCGGCTGCTCGACCTTGAAGTTGAAGAAACTGCCCCATCTCGAACTGTTACCGTTGCAACGGGCGTAGAGAAATCAACACTGTATGCTACTTCAGTTGCTACGGAAATTTTTGTTTTTGTAACTGAAAATCAAAGTAAAGATGTGCGCTGCAAAAAATTCCACAGTTAGGCCCGTAACTGTTGAACTTACCTCAAGTGCTATCCTTCCTGTGTTTCCCAGTATCCGACATAAGGTAAAAATGTTACACTCTTCTCAATATAAAATCGTAAAATCTGTGTGTGCGTGTACAATCGGGTGGTTTAGGGGATGTGGCGACCTTGCTAGACAGAATTAATTTTAAAAAATAAAAGAATCCGAGGGAAATGTTTAGTGAGCTCAAGTCGGTTAGCTTCACTATCTATAAGAACATAGCCGGAGTGATAAGAGCCTAGAGATTACAAAGAAGCGGTTGGCGTAGTAAGCCACGGTTGTGGTAGGGAACAAGTCATCGCCGTATTCGAGCTTCCCGTGTGTAGGAGGCGGGATGCGGCTTTATTGCGTCTTGTGTCTGATTCGTCCTCAGACACGAGACTAGTACTTCGGTGAGGGGAAGGAAGGAAGGAAGGAAGGAAGGAAGGAAGGAAGGTTTCAGCATGCAATTTTGATAAAGGAACGGCGATCACCTCTTTAAAAATGGGGGGGGGGGGGGGGTTCTTCCTGGAGTGAAATTTGGATTTTAATCTACAAAATAATGATTTTCTCACTTAAACTTTGAATGTACCGCTGGTAGAAATAATATTCAAATTTATAGCATTAATTTATTACCTTTCCTTTGAGTTAAGGGAGCTGTAACACCTAAACCACCCCCCCCCCCCCAACTTCGCCACTGCACGTCCTTGGTACATCAAAGCACTATTGTAGTGTATTGCACGAACGACTACGAACGGTTTTGCCAGCTGGTTAAACATGTTAGTTAAAAAAACACAACACATTATGCATCAGTTGACTTCAAGTGCGTGTGAAATATTACTGATGTTGGCAGCTTACAAAAGTCGAACACCTGCTGGAGTAGGGTAGGTTATCTCCGTCACGTGATAAGGTTTCCTCAATCAACAGGAACTTGAAGAACGCCTGTAACGCTATTCGGGATTTTAAGATGGCGGGAATAAAAAATATACATTTTCGATGTAAAAAAAATATATTTCGGGAATCGCTAAAACCGCAGTGCAATCTTGACATGTTCTTATAGTGATATTTGAATATAATATTAGTTCCGTGCTTGTTTTTTCTCGATATTTTGAACGCATTGCAATCAATTTTAATTTGATGTAGTTTTAGTTGTGTGTACTTTTTTTTGTGCCAAATGCCGACTTTCGTCTGCTAACCGCCACGGATGACTAAGCGAAGAGTTGATCGATAGGTCGTCAGTCGAAAATTCAAACACGGGTAAATTCTCACTGGTTAAATTTCGATCACCGTTAACTTAAAATGTTGATTATTCTACCGTAGCCTCGTGACTTTACGAAAGTGCTTATTAGAATAGACCAAACCACAGAATGACTATAAGGTGGGATAGTGAACATACACTCTGCGGCAAGAAGTCCCAAAAGCGAGCTGTGCGTCCGAACTCTTCAAATAGACAGTAGTTTGAATTATATTATCAAGGTAAAAAAGTTACACAGGCAAATAACAATTATTGATGGGAAGATAAGCAGCCCATACCTACTTTGAATGTAAATTATCGTGCGTTAAATTCCAGCCTTGGACGAGCAGTGGTGGTGGGAGCTGTAAATTATAGCAAGTACGGGGGTCTCTAACACTGCATTCCAAGGAGCAATACATTTACCAGATTTTATATTCTGACCACGGCTGTAGAAGAACACTGTACACTCGCCTAGAGACTTGATCCCCTTGTGTGACGCGGCAGTTCACCAAGTTACCGAGATTGTTGTACGTCATTGGCGCTGCAATCAGGGCGGTCGGGCTCAAACTACGCCCACTTCCTTCCCACTTTTTTCCAGTGTTAACATTATAAACATAAACAATTTATCGAAACGTATTTTTTATCAATTTATGAAATTCTTCCTTCGCCCACAATTCTAAAGCATGGCTCTAGCAGTCTTTATTTACTTTATAATGTTAACACTGAAAAAAATGGGTGGAGTTTGAGTCCGCCCGCCCTGATTGCAGCGCCAAAGACGCACATCACTCTCGGTAACTTAAGTGAACAGCAGCCAAACAACAAGGGGGTCAAGCAAAATATATTGGTAGATAGGCGAGTGTCCAGACCTGTTCTTCTACGACCGTGATTCTGACACAGCAACTTAAGCCTAGTTCACACCAACGATACCTTTGCTAATTACACGTGATTTCAACAAAGTTATTGACAATGTTGTAAAAATGCTTGAAAGTTGTTGACAGCATCGTGTTATCAACATTGTTGCCAAAATTTTGTTTAATATTTATAAATATATGTTATCATTTGTTACCAACATTTTGTTGAAAATATTTGCTAGCAACAAAAGATATGAATTATAGAAACATGTTAATAACTTTGTCTCCAACACTGTTGATAACATTATTTTCCTTACCCACTCTAGGGTTGTCTAGATCAAAGGATGTTGATAACAAATGTTACTAGTAACGTTATCAGCAATGTTGTAGGCATTTTTGTCATCAAAATTGCAACTAACTTCCGTTCATCATTCTTACAACTACTACTACTATATTAGTAAAGTTGGTGTTTCCAGCAGTATTAATTACACATTTGCTATCAACATTGCTATAAAACAGTGTATCATAGCTTATAATTTGTTGATAACATTTTTGAAACAAACATTTTGTAATTAACATTGGTACTTATTTTTTTTGGTGTAAACAGGCAGGTAAATAGGTTCAGCAAGCTACGCCCTATCAAACAAATTGATCCATGAATGACACTATATTCGCCCTTTCGTAGACTCTAGTTATAAAGGCATTACTTTAAACAACAACACTATAACAACTATTAATTGCCTTCCTTACAGTCAAGATTGCCATTGAGCTTGGAAAGACTATCAGTATCTAGGTTGTTTTAATAAATGGCCTTCACTCCCTCTAAACAACCTATTTGCTGTATTTGTCACTCATAATCTATGATTTATGGAGCATCGCCGGAAAGAAGAGGCAAGTGTAACAGGAGATCCCCGAGAAACCAGTCTCGTTCACAGTTGTAACCAGAACACCGACAGACACGACTGGACGTGGAAAGGGCGGTAAGGGCCTGGGGAAAGGTGAAGATGCTGCGTGACAACGTCCAGAACATCACCAAGCCTGCTATCCGAAGACTGGCTAGGAGTGGCGGAGTGAAGCACATATCTGACCACATCTACAAGACGTGCTCAAAATATTCCTTGAAAACATCATTAGTGATGCAGTCACCTATACCGAGCATGCCGAGAGGAAAACTGTCACCGCACTGGATGTTGCCTACGTTTTGAAGAGGCAGGAGAGAACCCTGTACGGATTCGGAGGCTAAACTGGCCTTTATCCGGCGTCCTAATACGTGTTTTGAACAGATGTCTGGCATGCGAAAATCCAGGTCGGCCACCACTGAGAATCGAATCCGAATAGCCTTGGTGCGAGGCCCTGGCCCTAGAAAAACCCAACGGGACGGATGTTTAGTGTTATAGAGGAATGTTGTTGGGTGCAACTGCGTTCGGCTACCAGATGGCCAAGCGGTTGGACGCCCTGGAGGTGTAGGTACCTACATGCAGGCTGCCTATTGTCCGACGGCCCGGGAACACCAGGGAGCTTGTAATTTCAGACCTTAGATGAGGAGAACCTTACTTTCGCGCTTCCACCAAAGCAATTCGGGCTTGATTCCCTGCGAGGTCGGATTTTCGCATATGGGAATCGTCTCAGACGATGCTGTAGGTTTCTTGAAGCCAATTTGCGAAAAGTAATCAATAGCAATCATAGTCGAAAGTCTTAGCCAATGTTTTAAACAAAATTGTTTCCATTGTTATGAACTTCTGAGGCACAATCTCAGACACTGGAACCTTGTGCATTTATTTGCGGCGCAAGAGATCACGCGTAACGAATGAGTAATTCTGGATAAATATTTACTCACAAAGTTGGCAAATACCATTACCTACGATTGTCATTGAATATTTTATCCATATTGGCATCGAAAAAAAACGTAGAAATCAATTGATGTTTTAACAGTTTATTTATCTACCACACACACTTCAATGTAAACAACTCTCTGTGAAATGTATTGTCGTCTTAAACAGATGCAACCATTGTTTGAATAACACATTTTGGGCAGTTTTATGTGTGCTCATGAGTGTGTAAGGTTATTGGTACATAGGCCTAATAACACTACTTGACATTTAACAGCCCCATTCTAACAAAAATGCCTTGCCAAACATATACAATTCAGCTGGTTTGGAGACACATGCACACAATGATGGAGACTTTGTATTGTAGGCATAGGTGGTTCGAAATAAAGTAAACACTTTACACTTTCGAGGACCATCTTGTATATAATAAAAATATTATTTATGGTGATCTCAGATGAAAACTTTTGAGTTTGGTGTAATCTATAACCCTTATTTATTGGGTATTTTTGTTTACATACATAAAATATGCGAGAAAACAATAACAATCTCAAAGAAAAAAAAAACTAGGGCTTCTAAAAAAAAAAAAAAAAAGTTCACCTTATCACAAACCACCTTAGGTTCACACAGCAAAAACATTCAACATTCAAACCTCAATGGTTGCCTACAATATAGGCACTCGCACGTCATCTACAGTATTAATTTTGTAAGGGATGTTGCCATCTCATGATTCTTGGTAGCTGACCACTGTACAATTTTAACCAATGAATATGAAAGTCAATGTTTAAATTCATGAATAATTTCTCCTCTGCATCTTTTTGAAGAAATTACAAGAATTTTTTCACAACTTCGTACGACTGTGGGCAGGAATGGACAACACTAATTCTGAGTCGCTCTGAAATTAGGTGGTGCTCAGTGAAGAGTTACAGTAGAATTTTCCATGCAAATGTATTTGTTATGAAACAAGTACCGGTAACAAACTATTTCTTATATTTCTTGCAAATGCTTCAGGATTCTGCTGAGAACATTATTGCCATTTCAATTAAATGAGCTTGTCACATTTAAGTCCACAACAGTGGTGATTCTCATAAATTACAAATATATACAGTATGTGCAAAATGTTGCAGTAACTTGAATTAGAATCACTTTGACACAGTAAGTCGATAATTTTTTAAGGAATGACTTTACAAGGACACCGATTCATGAGGTATTCTCAGGTACAGCACAGTAAATGCAACAAAATTAGAGAAGAAAATGAAAAATTAATGCAAAATGTAAGAAGTCTCGAGAAAAAAGTCTACACAGTAGTTTATATTCAGTAGTACAGTATAAGAAACTGCTTTAAATTCATTAAAAATTTGCGGCTTATATAAAAGGCCTCCAAATGTCTCACATTTTGTAGTAGTAAAGTAGTGTCTTCTATTTACAGTGTATCATATACTATTCTATCCAAAAAAGATAGGGACTAGGAGAAGAGTCAGCCATGGGCTACGTTAAGGAACCACCATAAATTTCACCTGGAGCAATTTCGGAAAACCACGGAAAGCCAAAATTAGGATGGTCTAACCCAGGTCCTCCCAAATAAGAGTCCTGTGTGTTACCATTGCACAACCTCGCTGTTTAATGCCATGATCGATCACATCTGTTAATTTCACAATAGTACCATATTCTATTTTGTCTTGAAAAATTAGCTAACATAGTATGTATTTTTTTTTTTACAAAACAGTGCAACAGTTTTTCGTGCTCTTGTTTAGATTCTAAAAAATAATTATTGTAAAAACAGTAGAAATTATGGATCATGGCCTTAAAAATGTCAAATGTGACACACTAGCAAATATAAACTTTAAAGCAGTGATAGCCCGATACTGAAAACTTTCATACCAATGTAGGTTCCACATAGGATGTTACAAATCCAATACCTGAATGCATAAAAGAACTAGGTTTGCACAAAATTATGTCTCAAATATCAACATAACAAAATACAAATCTACACAATGCAAGTTATGAAATTTTTGCTTGGAAATTTGTCATGATGAAATGTGTACCTAAGTACTTAAGTCATGGGTGGATCTACGAGGGAGGGGGGGGGGGGGAACTGCCCCGGGCGCCGGTTTAGAGGGGGCGCTAGTGGTGCCGAAAATTTTTACTTGGGAACTAAATGTAATGTAAATG
The DNA here is from genome assembly GCA_003012365.1 of Medauroidea extradentata. Taxonomy (NCBI): domain Eukaryota; kingdom Metazoa; phylum Arthropoda; class Insecta; order Phasmatodea; family Phasmatidae; genus Medauroidea; species Medauroidea extradentata. The sequence continues at coordinate 21,554 of PNEQ01091115.1, read as the reverse complement.
AGTGTAAAAAGATACAATATTTATGTATATTTAGACATTTACTAATTTTGTACTTTTTGTATTTTTACTAACCTTGGATTCCATATAATGTTACAAATACAGTATTTATGATTAGAATACACACTAACACTCCTAATGGTAGCTAGTAAGTACAGGTTTTATGTATTTCTATTAAAATATTAAACTGTTATTTACGTCAGCGCAAAAAAAGTATGCAAGAAATGTTTATTACTGTTGGGTTGATTGGACTGATGGAAAAAGGGGGAGAGAAAGGCAGGAGAGCAAATCACAATTCTTGCCTTTGACAAAGGAAAGCCTAGATCCGTCCCAAACACGTCATTACACTTAGAAAACGTCAGTCAACTATTTATTACTACCTTATTTTCTGCTTCAAAAGACAAACTACTTGAGTTGAAAAGTTTTCAGTCCCATGGCAACATCCACATGTTAGGATGACAAGTGAGATAATGTCTGTGATTGATGAAACAAAAATATATTGCTGTTTGTCAATAATGGTACATGTACCTATACTACTGACATCAGTTATTGGATACTGGGCCATCACCACTTCAAAGTATCAAAGGTGTTAAATTTTTCAAGTTAACATTGAAATGTTCCACATTTATAAACATTTACGGTGTTTACTCAACATGCAATCTTGAACAGGCATCACGAAAAATCTTTTAAAGGAACGAAAAACACACACAACACACATACATACATTTATTACATATGTACACTATTTACAAGTCCATCCATTAACAACAAGTGCTTTTTAAATTATGTATATGTATTTAAAAAATTTTCAAGTTAAAACAGGCATTTGCAAATGCTCTGATGCAGCACAACAGTTGAGCAAGAAGAAACCATTTAAAATGTGCACATAAGCAAGACTAGTCCACAAATACTGATACATATCACGGTTACATACTCAAAAAATCTTAATGTTTCTGCTGTTAAACTGTACTCATTTCCTACTCTTTCCCTCCCACAACCATCCAGCCTTCTTTACTTAATACAGTAGTTACGCAGGCATGTTGAAGTGAAATATGTTATAACCTGACACTTATGTCCTGTTAGTTGAGTGACCAACAGTCAAGAACCTAAAATTGTCCATTTTGGTCACCTGCTCATTCTGTATAAACAATATAGTGGTTCATTTTTAGCTGATTACAGGACTATGTAATGTGTGCTTGTTTTCATATGTTTCTTTATGCTGTCGTTTACAGCAAAGTTAAATAATTTTTTATTATTAACATTCATTTTCGTAGAGAAATGTTTATTTAGAAAACATTTAAAGTTATGTCAATAGTGTAGCGAAGATTGACGATATACAATGTGATATTGTAAACTGCTTGAAGACACGCTGTCAGTTTGTTGCAAGACAGACTACAGCATGTAAATTCACCTTTACTTTTACAATTGCACTATGCTAAGAAACTCAGCCAGTGCAGTAAAAGCATAATACATTATTAACTAAAGTACTATTACAGTTTATTACACACAGCATTAATTCTAGGTTTATTTCTTTAGAAACAGCAATAACTAAAGACTCACAAATGTTGAATTAAATTTGATACTTAAAATATTATCACAAATTTTGTAAAAATAATGGACAGTTTTGAACCCTTGACATTCAAAAAAATATTTATCGCATAAATGGCGGACCAGAATAAATAAGTTTACTGTCAATAAATTCAAAATATGTACATAATAAATCTCTATACAAAATTCAATGAATATTTACTCACAGTTGTCACACATGGAAAATAAAAATTGTGTGTGTCCCAAAGTCAGCCCTGCTTACAGAAAATCAAAACTCTGTAAAATACACAACACTGTACAATACCTATCAGAATTATTATTTATGAAATATTCTGTTTTTGTGACATTATCTGTATGAAATACACTGATGTAACTGACTTATATTAAAATATTTTTCACACAAATTGTTTTAGCAGAATGAGTAAGTTACATTTTCTATGTTGCTGTAGCACAACATTTACAAGCAACCCATCTGTTTTGATCATCATTTTACAAACATTGTAAATATGAGTAACAATACATACGATATATAAATTTTATGATTACTACATAAAAAATGTTTTACTCAATTTGTTGGTACACAATTTTTAACCTTCATGAGCATAGCTCCCGAATTGTTAAAAGGGTCAATCAACAAATTTATCAGGTAAGTCTCTTATTACAGCATTACTGTACATGTAGTAAAACTTACAAAAGAAGTACAGTATTCTGTTTTCAAATCTGTTTAACTCTTTTGCTGCAGGATAAAATTTTTTTATAATATCCAAGAAATTATATTTTTTTCTGTAAATACTGTAGTTCATTTATAGTTAATTTCAAGCGAGAAAACCATGTACTTAAAGTTTACAGAGTCATTAAATTTGGTGTTCGGCTTAAATTGCATGTCACAGTTAAACAATATTTTGTATATTCGACTATGTGTAGTCTAATGTCCCAGCGAAAGAGCTAAAAGTTAAATTTTTTAAAACTAAATTCATGGACTTATGTTTTGATAAAGGTAACAAAACCATTTAAAGAGTTACAGCATGCTGAAAAATAAAGTGTGTGCAATAAAATGGTTATCATAGTCTACTGGGACTGGTTGGCACAGTGGTTATTTGCACGTGGGAATCGTGCCGGACAATGCCGCTGGTCGGCGGGTTTTCTCAGGGAACTTCTGTTTCCCTCACCTTTCTCATTATAGCAACTCATTGTGGGGCCTCATTCCATGTCATTCTTCGGGGCAAGCAGATGCCTACAGGCACCCAGTAATAATTCTGCATCCAGGGTGTGACACTCCGACCTTCGGGTACCCTCCCCATACAATATTTATTTACTTTGATATACCCTATTGGTTATTTCTTAATATTAAGTACAGTAATTTTATACAAAAATATAGGTAAAATTCCCACCATAAAATTACATATTGCAATTATAATTTTATGTCTGCTTTTGTGACCAAGTATACATGCCCAATTTGGGCAATACTTAACTGCTTTCATCGTAGCTCTGTATTGTAGCTGACAATAAGTACTGTGTTGCTACGACAAGCAGCACCAAAGTTGTGCAATCCCGGAATGTTAGCACAGAATAAATAATAAGTAACAGAAGCATGCATGGCTTTTGTCACACTCGTTTTCTCTTGAACAGTCATGGTGTCAGAGTTTGTGGCTATTTGGTTACACCAAAGATTAGTAAGCCCTATGTTATGATCTGTAAGAAAATTGAAACATAAGAAAGATCACATCTTAAAATTCAAAATATATAATGACATATAATGAAAGTGCAGTATTTTATATATATGTATAAGCAGCTGTCTAAACCAATGTCTTTAATTCCATATGGCTTTGTTTACATGCCAGTGTACACCCCTGAAAGTTGGTACATAAATAGCAATTACATTTCTGATAGAGTCAGTATTATCTGATATTGAGACTAGAATCATTACATTTACTATTTTTAATTCTAAAGTAACTAATACATACACTGCACAATGTCTCCAGAACTACAAGTTATATAAACCAATGACTCGAATTCATGCGACATTGTTTACATTACTGTATGCCCCAAAAATTTGTACAATGACAAAGGCTCACTACGTCACTTCTGACATTATTTATTCTGTGACGTTAGCATTACTTCTGAAAGGGTTACAATGTACAAAACCTTTTTCATTTGACTTAAATATAAACTACTAATGACACAAAAAGATCCCATCAACTGTGTTTCACAACTGCTGCAATGCTAACACACAGTAGTTGCACCAAGGAAAGACTCCAGCTTGCAGTAATCCATTGCTGAAAGCATCACAGCATAGCAGTGCTGCTAAGTTCAAATTAAATGTTATAAATAAAATTACTAGAAAAATTTTTACAACAAAACATTTTCTTATGTATTACTGACACAAACATAACGCATCTATAACATACTAGTATCTGCTGTACAGTTGCCACACTGCTCAAGCTTAGCAACAGCTATCCGAGGGTGGCATCACGCCAGGGCAGCTTCATCTAAATTCTTTGCTACAGTTTTTGTTTCGTACGTCGTCCAGTGTTTCTTGCTCAGAAGTAACAGAAGCATAAGAGCAGGCAAGTGAATCAGAGAAAATCTAAACAACTTGCGAGAGCTCTGGCTGTCAGCATTACGATAAAACTGCCATGCTGCAACATTTACAATTTTCAGTTTTAGAACCCTCATACAGGACTGCAACAACAGTTTAAAGCTAACAGCTGTACAGTAAAAATTAGTCAGCAAAAAATATTCTGAAAGGTTAAGTGTAAGTATACATTCACTGCGGTTAATGAACTACATTATTTACAATGAACACCTTTACCAATATGACAGGTACATACACATATTTGGAAACCTGGTATGTACACAAAATTTTTTCTACAAGAGATGACCGTATATGAAGTAAAAAGGAAAAACATTTTTTACATTTTTATAAAAATATATTAAGATTACTTGTAAACTGTTTATTATTTTTGTGTGTAATGTAAGGGACAAGTTTACTTGGTGAATAGCTATAAAACTAAAGCAACACCGAAATGCACGTTAATACACATCCACACAGAAATAATTCATTTTAATGTAAATCACAATATGAGGTAAAGCCAGTATTTGTTTACGAAACCTTAGTTAATATTATTATTTTAAAACTTTTTTAAATGTAAAGATTGAAAGAATACATACTATCACACCCCCAATACAATACAGTCAACTCCAGATTTAACGACACTTCACGGTTCCCGGGAATAAGGTTATTATTTCAGAGGGGTCGTTATTAGGATTTTGACAAATTTTCGGCAATCCCAGACTTCCAAAATGTCGACATTTACTGTTTTTAATCACTGAATCGGCGTTCACTCGTCTTTGCCGCAAAAATTACGTGTTATGAAATGATACACATTTATTTTGAAAAGCAAACACGTTACAGTATTTTTAAAAAAGTATGCCATTGAAGTGGATATACGACCTTTGTTTAGTTCAATATAAATCATACACATTGCCGATACCATAAATTCTTGTGCCCGCAACGTCCATTTTGGGATGTTATTTTCAAGAATGTCGCAATAAAGTTTATTGAAATAGTAATTTTTTTCAGTAGAGTAAAGTATTCTGAATAAATAGATACACTGGAAGCAAATATATGACCTTTCTTTGGCTCAAAATTAAGCGAAAACGTCGCCGGCAATATAGATTCTTGCACCCGCAACAACAGATTTTGGAAGTTATTTGCAAGAATACCGCAATAAAGTTTATTGAAATAGTAATCTTTTTTTCAATAGAATGAAGTATTTTGAATAAATGATATTCGGGACGTGCACATACGACCTTTCTGTAGCTCAACATAAATCATGAATTCATGATAATGAAACACAAATATAGTCGGCAACGTAAATTAAATGCAATGTCGGCGTTTCAAAACTGTTTAAAGGGCACTATCGCAATGTTGTTGACTGAAATAGTAACTTATTTCAATAGGCACAAGTCATGGTTGACATCTAAGACTTTTCGTCGACACATTAGCCACAAACTTTGCCGACAACAGTAATTCTATTGGGACCTTGTCTTGACAGCAAGATACCACACACAGTGTACGATAATTTGTGTGCCCAAGGACCTATTTAGAAACTGGTTAGTTCAAAAACAACATATACGACATGTCTAACCTATGACACTTGTGCCACTTTTGACCACTACCTAGTCACAGTTCCTGACGCATGCTCGCTCAGCAGATGGGACGTGGTGATAACACTACTCCCTTTGCCTTGTAGTTCTTTCACTTCTCTAGCTCCGCCGGTCATGTGAAAATAATCTGCTTACATAATGATTCTACTCTCTGCACGAGTTACTAACACACTTCACCAATGTGCATGGAGAGGGATTTTATACTCAGTTTCAATTTGTTCACCAACAGTAAACAATTGCAAACATCAAGATGTTGATCATTAATAATAAACTAGGAAAATACATTCACAGAACAACTTTTAAGCTACACAATGCTGTTTCACATTTTCTTTTCACCGACGTATACAAGTGTACCCACAGCTGTTATTTACGGTCGAGCCGATTACGTGTGTGTGCATGAGAGTGCGAGCGCATGTGTGGGCTAATGACTCACACCAGACGTGCTGTTGTCAAGTGTTGTACTGCCCTACGCCACGAATATCTCGAGACATGCACCCGACGTTTGATAGTGTCAATTATGAACTGACCTGCTTTCACTTATTAAAAGAATAATTATTTATAATAATCACTGTGTATATACCTACATGATGGTAATTTATATTTAATAGCATATAAACACGACGTATTATCGTAATATCACAGGCACAAAGACAGACTACTTTATCCAAGGGCACGAGAAACCAGTGGCAAAAAAGTTACGGCACGCACATAATGAAAAATGGGTGATTGAACGGTCTTATTGAAGTGGTTGGTCGGTGGTGGAAAAGAAGCGGGAGGGTCGCCGACTGGCTGGGGGATGGGAAGGTGCATTCGTGCCGGCTGGCTGGCCATCACGTCGCGCGGGAGGAAGGGGGCAGCAACGTTCATTTTTAGAACAATCACATAATGTGCAGTTTTCGAAAAATAACTGTAATCATTTGCGGCCATAATAAATGTGATGTCTTTTTCGGCTGTTTTCCTTGAGTTAAAAAAAATTTTAAGAGTGTGTGGTAGATAAATAAACGCTGTAAACATAAATTGATTTCTACACATTTTTCGAAGCCAATGTGGACAAAATACTCTAAGACAATCCTAGATAATAGTATTTTCCAACTTTATGAGTAAATATTTATCCAAAATTACTCATTCATTACGCGTGATCTCTTGCGCCGCAGTTAAATGCACGAGGTTCCGGCATCAGAGATTGTATCTCAGAAGTTGGTAACACTGGAAACAATGATGTTTAAAACGTTGGCTAAAACTATTGTCTAGGATTGCTATTGTTTAACTTTCGTAAAATTGGCTACATGGAACCTACAATTACGTATATATTAATGCTATTAGCGTTGAATTATGTACCACGCCCTCTTAAGCAAAATTTTTTTAATTTTCCACGCTTTCTGGAAAAAGGGTTGTTACTACAAGAGAGTCTTTATTCCCAGGGTCGTATAATCGAGAGTTGACTGTACCTACATAACTAAAAAAAATCAACATTTTTGAGTTGCAGTAGAAACCCTTTTTCATACCCTCCATTTTTACACATTCCCTCATTTTACATCTATGTGCTCCTTTTACACCAGAAATTTCCCACTTTTTACACTTTCCTGCATTTTGCAACAAATTTTCGAGGTCCCTTGAGAAGTGTAAAAAAAAGGGGTTCCACTGTATATAGGTACCTACAAACGTGATGAAATAAAGGATAGCTTTCTCTACCTAATCAAATGCTAACATAACCAAGAAAAGCATTCTAAACAAAAAAAAAATTTAATTGGTACACTGAAAATTATTAGAATTAATTGTAAACTATCCATAATTTCGTAATTTTTATTCTGGTGCAACAAATTATACATAAGGAATGAGTTTTACTGGCAAATATTTGTTCATAAAGTTGGCAAAATGCGGTATCAACTGCAATGCAAATGGTAAGAATGTAACACATAGTAAGCATACAAGAAAAAATGGCTTATTTAAGGGTAAAATGTAAACCTGGGGAATGTAAAATCCGGGTTCTACTGTACATGGATTCATGTGTCAGCGTGGCTAGGTGTTTCAGGACTTCACAAAAATAATTTGTGAATCACGCAGTTACAATAAATGAATTTAGTGGGTTTGTACTGGAAAGGTAACACCAGAAAAATTACAAACGCTGTATTTGCTTGCATATCCCACGTCTTTATGTATAATTCATTGGTAAATTCTTTTCATTAATGAGAGGATAATATGTTACTAATAATAACAGTATGCATTATGTCATATCTAGTAGTTTAATTATACCTACTCGTATTTTCATCTGGCTAGCTGTCTTAGGACGATGGGACAATACCAAAATATTAACCTAAAGCAATTTTTGGAGAAAAAAATTTTTAATTAAATTAAATAAAAAATTTATAAATAAATTGGTGAGCAGAAATGAGAACGAATGGACTGCAAATAAAAACCTGAATAGGCTCTACTAAAAAATAAAGTCACAGTCACCAATGTTACACTATGCTAAATTAAATAATTGATTACAAACATAAACTGCAAAATTACCTAAAAGCACAAAGTATCCATTCAAAGGCAAAGAGCCTACTGCAAAAGTCCATGTGGTAACATCCAATACAGGAGAAGCAATTGACAGTCCAGCCAATCCAACAGTGTATCGCAAAGCTGTCCGTTTACACAAACCTGGAAAATAATGACAGCTCCTCAACAATGCAACCAAAACACAAAATTCCACACTTTTACGTACAGCAAAAATATCTTATAATAACTGTAACATAATGCACAGATGGCATACTACCTGGTTCTCAAATTTTTCACCTGACAAAGTCCAACCCAAAAATGTTGATAATATAAAACAAATTCAACATTAGAACTAAATATAATTCAAGTCAAAACACCTTGTATAACATCAAGTAACTATTATACAGCCCCAGGGTTACTTACCTGGGTTGGTGACAGCCATCATGCGATAGCCCGCTCGTGAGTAATCTGGCCGAAGATTCCACGACAGAGCGTTGAAGTGAGGGAACTGCCATGCATACAGAATGCCTGCCATTATCCACGCTCCAGCACCTAGGGTGCCATCACAACCAGCCCAGCCTATCATTGGTGGAATAGCACCAACTGAAAACCACAGCAAACTGTATACAGAAAAAATGGTTGATGCTCGCTAACCACATAATAATCCTTAGGCTAATACCACTCAGCACCCTAGTACAGTATTAATATCATTTGAATTATTGCACACAGCATCGGTAAAATTGTTTACATTCAAGTAAATGTGCTAACTAATACTCTACTACATAGCAGCAGTCAATGTTATCATGACACGTCCACATTCTGCCGGGTTATCATTCTACAAGCACCTTACAGACAGAACTTCAACTAAACTACTGTATGCTTCTATCTACATGGGAACTAACATTTAAACTTTCCAAATATGAAAATTATTTCAGAGTGAAACCCTGATACTACAGTGAAATATCATTATAAAGAACTTTAGTATAAAGAATTTCTCACTTTAAAGTATAAATTAAAATACCCCTCCAAAGCTAAAATAATGTAAAATATGTTCAGTTTAAAGAAGTTCCAGTGTTAAGTGCATAATTATCTAGTTTATTCATGTTTTTTTAAAATGAGATTTTGCTGTACATAACAATCTGCTATGTAATAAACTACAGTACTTACTCCAGGTCCCTAAATATGCTAAGTTTATAAATTAAACTGCATTCTTGAAACATGTGAGTAGCTGCTACAGAACAAGTACTTCGTGTCATATTTTGTATCTATCTGAACATAATAATGTGTTTTATTCTAAAAACTTGAGGTCAACACGTTTTTGAGACATGTGACTGCAATAATTTGATTTTTTTTACAAATGCATTTGTTTGGCATTTCATATCTGTGTTGATGTACATCATGTAAGGTAAGGTGGAAACTAAAGGTTTTCGTACTGAAATTTAGCCAATGTAAATTGAGTGGTCATTCCAGTGATTTATGTGTATTGGTAATGGGTAACATAATAAAAATTAAGTAATTTAAACAGATATGCATACCCCAATTTTACCCATGTCTGATTAGAAAACATTATTTACAGTATCTTCTTAACCAACATAATAGGTATAGTAAAATATGTGTTTCAATAGTAACTATTCAAATCCTTACAGACTTACATTTTAGAGGAAAATTTTCTTTCCTTGTAGAACAATGTTAAAAATACCTATAGGGGTTGTCCTATATTCCAAGTCATCTTATTTTCGGGTACATATGGTAATCAATGAGGAAGAGAATGAAAACAAATGCTATCAGTAGTAGCCTACATTTAAACAATACTTTGTAACAATATTTTTATATTTTGTTACAAAATAATTTTATTGTTATTTTAAAAGCCATAGAAAAATTATTTAAAATTTTGTTCCATATACCTTAAGACATTGCTAGTATCAGTCTCCTTAGTTACTTTACAACTTTACAATAAGAAAGTATTTAAGGGAGCCAAAGAGATACTAAATCACACAGCAGGTCGTAAGTACGACATCTCAGAGGTTGGCGCAAAATGAAAAACAAGTTACACAATAGCAAAATCAACAGAAGGGCTTTTAGAGGGAAGAAAGCCAAATTCCCTTAGGTTGAAAAATGCTTGGTTAAGTATATAACCGAGCTACGGCAGTTCGGTTACGCCATTTCGACAGACATGTGCAAAATTGCATGTCTTGAAGATTGCCAAAGAATTAGGTCTGGGCTTTATCGGTTTTAAAAAAGCAACGGCCTATCTGTGTGGTGTAAAACCACTGTTTGCCAACAACTACAAAAAGCCTACTACAATAAGTTTGAATTTCATTTATTATAATAATAATAGTAAAAAAAAACATTTATGTGATACTCTTGCTACAATTGCTCTGTTTTATGGTATAAAAAAATTGCACAACAGCATAAATTGGAACCAGTGACCATGACTGAAAATTATTCTGTTTATAGGCTGTTATTCAAAGTACAAAGAGAACTTTTGAAACAGCCAATTTTTAATACCACTTGTTGATATAAACAAATATTAAACATACTGTATTGATTTTATATACAAGGTCAAATTAAACATTTATTTCCAGTAAAATACTAGACAAGACTGTCTAAAATACTCACTTTATCATGTTCAGTCAGTCAATATACAGTTTATCTTTATACAATGACAACATTCTATTGTAGCAGCTAACAAGAGATGTGTGAACCTATCGCCACAAGTGAAAGTCAACATCACACAAGTAGTAGTGAAGTCAGAGGCCTGAGGATTGGTGTAATTAACAAGTTTAACAGTTAGATGACTCGAAAAGAAAATGCTGTTTGGAAGCAGAATATTCATTATTAGGTAAATAATGCACTGTAGCAGATAATTCCCCCTTAGATCAATTAGTCACATCAAACATCTACAAAAAAATAATGTCAACTACAAACAATAAAACAGGGCTGTCTTGTCTAAAATAAATACTGTTGTTATAGTATAAATGAGCTCTGCTAGTAAATTTACACACTAAATATGAAAAATGCCACAAACATAGTCCATGTTTCAATTTGTAGATTGCTTCACACATGAGTGTAGAGTGTACGTCACAGTCCAATAAAATAATTAAAGAACATTAAACAGACTAAGATACAAGTACCAGTACAGTATCATTAGAAAATAATACTTTGCAGACAAAGACATGTACAAAAAATGTTAATTTTAATGAATTATTTGAAGTTTCAGCAGTAAGTTACACAAAAAATAATTAATGCTGGTATCAGATTTAGATTTATGTAGTTAACAGGGTAGGCAGAAGAACAGTTTAAGTAAAAAAACACGTTCCTGGTTTTAAACTAGGTACTGTATTATTTACATTTTAGACAATAACAGAGAGTATTTGTGTTAAATAAACCATGTTTTACACAAACTAATAATATTTTACGAAGATTATAAACATTATCTTATCTGGAGTTGTATTTTACTTTATAACTTACTCTATGTCTAGCTTTTATACAGTGGAATGTACTTCTCTTATTATACGCCTACCTGTAGGCAGCCCATTTCAAGCAATTCAATTTCTGTTCGTTCATGTATTAGTACATGACAGTGAAGCCTGATGATGGAAAACTTTCCGTTTTTTTGGGAAGATTTGGCAGTCAGCAGGAAAAAATTCTAAGAAACCATCCCTCGTATTTACTGAAGCTAACTTTTCACACTAACAGTCTTGCAACCAACAATCAGGCCTATTTATTTTCTCTAGTGTTTCACTTTCTCAGCTGTACATTTAAAGCATATCAATATACTGTATTTCTATAGAAGAAACTAGAAATTTGGTAGGAAAATGGGAAATTTTGGTTAACCTACAGGGAATTTCTACTCTTGTAGTTTGGCAACACTGTTAGAACTCCCAGTGATTTAAAACATGTCAACCATGGTAGTTACGAAATACAATTGCATAACGGGACAATGTTGCAGCAACTCTTCTATGTCTACATTCCTAATTTTAAGAATGTCACAAGACTTTATTTCAGAAGCATTAGTAACATAAAAATAACTAAGCAATTAGGATGTGTCATGGTCCTAAGAAATAAAATGTGATAATGATAATAATAATGATGATAATAATAATAATAATAATAATAATAATGTATTTACCTACATTTTAAAATTCTAATTGTGCATTACTGTACCTTATTTCAATGTTATCATTAGTTTTCCTTAATTTGACTAACAGAAACACAATACTGTATGTTTGGTACAGTGACAAATGACAGTCTTACCAACAGAGCCAACCCAAGTGTTTAGGATACTAATCCTCTTCATGGGAGTGTACACCATAGTATACAAGGCAAGATTACTGGCAGCCAAACCAGCGGATAGCTCGTTCACTCCCCAGTACAGTATAGACAGACCAAATGTACTGCACACTGCTGCAAATGTCACAGCATGTAATGGCCTGCAACAACATAAGTTTCTATGAGCAAACAAAAAAAAAATATGTAGAAGAAAAACAAGAATTATATTCTTATTTCATAATGAGTCAAAATTAATAGCCAGCAGCTGCTGCCAAGGAGTCAAGATGCCCAAACAGTGTATCATTTGGTTAGACAACACTACATTTGTTGTTATTGTGTAACACAATTTTCAATGTGAGAATGGTGGTGATGCACCAATAGAGAAGACTCTTCACCTATGGTTAAGGCAATTTAAGTACACTCGTAGTATGGTCTCACCTTAAACTAAATACCATTTGGCTCTATAGTTAGAACATGCAGATTTGCATCTCTCTTACTCAGACTATAATACATTTTAAGGCAATGCTCTTTTGTTTCTACTGTTTTTGCGACAATAATTTTGTTAAGCTTAAAAAATAGCAGGTATAGGTCACTTGGGATTGAGGGAGCACTAAAGATTTAACCTTTGAAAAAAATCACTATGCCTAGCCGTTGCTGCATATACCAATAATTCAACATTGACAACAGTTACATTATTGCTTGTACAGTTGGCACTATGTAAATAAAAGCATGTGGCAATGTTTATGTTGACATGTGGCAGAAAATAATAAACTGGCAGAAAACAGAAATTAATCGGGCCTTTTTTGAGTGCTCACTTTATCCTGAATCACCTACATCAGAAATTTGTTTAAAATGGTTTTTTTCATGATACCCAATATTTTCAAATCAAGAAATTATACAGTTTTGACTAAAAGGTTAATTAACCAGAATTTTGTTAGTTAAATAATTAACTAAATCCATAGTATTTACTACCTTGAAGAAATCAGCCAATGTGGAGAAGACGAGTTTAAACAAAACTGACAGACAAATTGAGTTTAAACAAAACTGACAGACAAATTTTGGATATCGTCTATCGCTTAGGTGTAAAAAAAAATAGTATAGTTAAAAAAAGGAGAAATAAAAAAGAGCATGGCCTTAATGCAAGTCAGGTGGGATACAATGTATATACGGAGGTTTACAAAAGCACAGTTAAACTTAATTATGCAACTTACGTGAGTAAACCTTTGACTAGGACTCTGTTTTTTGTCCTAGACATCTGAGAGTCAAAAGGCACTTCAAAAAATTGGTTCACTGAATTTGCAGCACATGATACTAAGCCTGTGCCCCCTGAACACAGGACAAACGTTGGGAAGCTGAATGGTGCTGGAGCCATGGCATATCCTGCCATGGATGTGATCACTACAAGAGCTAGAAAAATACAACGTGAATGTTACTATTCAATGAGCTTGTACACTATGTACATTGTAAATCAACCAAACGTGCAACATAGCAAATTCTAAATAAGGTATCGCTTAATTATGTGTGTGTCAATTACATCTGTAAATGTTTATATAAAATATTTTACAAAATTATTTATCAGTATATAATATTACAGATACTTCTCAAGATACTACTGTTGGCACTCACCAAAAATATTCTTCCTGTTGGCCAGGTATTACAAGTAATATTCTTTGTTGCTTCCATTTTGAGTAAACTATCTTTAAGCAATGCTAAAAACACTTGGGGCAGGATCAGTAAGCAAATAATATCAGCAGCAGGCAAAAAGTACTATATAAAATTTTATAAACCTCTGCGAAAACAAATATTTTTTAAAACGGCAACATGTGATTTAATCAACCTAGCTTTAGTTACCATTTTTAATTCAATACAAAATGCTTTTGACATACACTTGTGAATGGCTGTTTAGCTTTCTGGGGTATGAGTACACAGAGATTTAAAATTAGTCTCCAAAACATTTGTCAAAAATGGTTTTAAAAATTTCCATGTCCAAGATTGTAAGTAGTACATAAAACTGGTACAATTTAGATAAGCAAATATTTATCGCATATAGGTCGCACATTTTATTCAAAAATTTTCCTTTAAAAGTAGGGGTGAAACCTATAACTGATAAAAAAATTTTGTGCTGAAAAAATTCAATATTTTTCAACCAAAACTAATTATACTTGCCATACGAACTATACACAGTTTAAACAAACAAAGGAATAAATATTTATTTGCATGAAAAAGAGTTAAGTTTGCCATAATTTACAAATCATCAGCATCATCGTTATGTGATGAATCAGAACTGTCAGTCCATCATGGCCGTCGCTGGAATGGTCGCTACCATCACTCTGCCACAGGTCTTCGTCTTCCGTTCCATTGAGAGCAAAACCGTTGAATATTAAATAGAAAGAAAACACGCTTTACCGAAATTAAGAGGTATGGAAAGGTGCAATGTCGTGCAGACGGCTGGAATACTGTACTCAATCGTCAATAGTATCTGAAGTATTAATCAAATTTCAGTGAAATTTTTTTACTGTGTAGATAGTGACGTGTGAGGTCCGAGACCTACTTTCCAGTTACAAAGTACAATGTAAGTTTGAGTGTGGGGGGTAGATAAGGGGGGAGGGGCAAACATCCCATTACCAAGGACGGCCTATAGTTCTCCCTTCAAAGACTGCTATAAGTACAGGTAACGCAGTCCTACCCCGTCTGGCTGGACACCAACAACCTGAGATGTAATTCTCACTGCTCTTTTAGACGGGCTTCCTGCAGTGTACCTCTCCAACCATCCCACAGCAATATCAACTGCTTCCTTCCTGGCGTATCAACTGTGTCACACATAGCACCGCTGATCTCCTACTCCCCCTGCCCCCATCATTTCATCATATTAACATTAAACCTCTTTAATTGGCAACTTTAAGTGGTGGTCAATTATTTTACAGCAAAATTACATCACACACATTTATTGCACCAAAAATATTGCAGTGTTATACTTTTTTGCAATTAGGTTTTCTTTTACCCTGAATAGTTATTTGCAACATGAAACTGTAGTAGACTAAATACAAGACAACCACAACTCATCCTCTAGAAAACGTCACTTTATAAAATCTAAGTAAACTAAATTACAGCACAGCAGTATCTTAATACTCACATGTTAGTCGTATTTTTGAAAGCATTAAATAATTTTTTACAAGGCTTTTTGAGTCTACAGTTATTGCTCGCCATTGCTTGTCTTCTTCTACACTGGCAGCTTTGTTTTTCTTTGGTGCTGAGGGACTAATTTGTACAGAAACTGAACCATTGGCTGTCAACACTGGAACTTCTTGTTTCAAAGATGTTGTCTGCCTAGGTTTTGCAATGACAGGAGATGAGACCGGGCCTGTAGACTTGCCCACATACTGCAACACAAACAAATTACACTTTTAAAACCAGTTAGTAAAACAACCTTCATTAAAATCAAATCAGTTGTTACACTGAAGTTGATTCTTTAATTGTTTTCATAAAATTAATAGTCCAAAACTTGAAGTTATATAAAAAATTTACATAGTGAAAACATAAATGAAATAACACTTAGGAAGAAATGTTCTATTAACAGTATTACTTGGTTACATAATATTAGGCAGAATATAGGATACAGAATGTTTTAACTCATTTGGCTAAAATACTGCTTGCTAACAGTACTTTGTTTGCTTTTGTTAGTAAATGTACTGTAATAAATAACAATCAGTTACAAAAGAGTGTATCATCAATTAAAACGTGTACACCTAACAGGTAATAAGTTTAATATTAAATAATTTCTTGCTATTGGGCAAGCGCCCGGTGGCAAGCATCCAACACCCCTACAACATCCTCTCCAAAGCCTTCCTAAACTGTCCCACACCCCGCAACGACTCCACATCCTCCTGCAACAAATTCCATTCCCTGACCGTCCTAACCAGCATTGACTGTAGTCCCCGTCCCGTCCTCCGCCAGACCTGCTGTATCTTTTGACTGTTGTTGCCCCTAGCCCTATATCCACCCTTATCTAAATGTTCAGCTAGTGCACTCCATCCTCCGTCCCGTTCCACTATCTTATACATCCTAACCAGTCTTTCCACCCTCCTCCTATCCTTCAGTGAGTTCCATCCCATATCCCTCATCATCACTGATGGCCTGAAACTACTTTTATCTTCTTCATCCTGCCCCGCCTTCTCCACTTACCCTTCACCCATCTGGCTGCACCTTCTCCAATTCCTTCACCTCCACCTCAACATGGGGGTCCCACTCAGCTGCAGCGTACTCAAGAACAGGCCGGACCATGGTGTTGTAGGCCTTCTCCTTCACCTCCGAGCTGGTTCCCCTTAAGGGGAATTGATCCCTGTCAGATCGGTTTTACGGTTTTTCTTATAAATCAGGGAATAGACACATTGTTTTACTTTTCTCACGCTAACAAGGCATAGTTTATTGTTTCATTCACATTTTGGAATCCATATGGCATTGTTTCTGTTAATGTTGCGGCCTCTGTAGTCGCTCCCGTAAATAAAGCAATTTTTCCTTTTCAGCTGTTTCCCGTTGCAAAACTATGAATATATTATGGTTCCAGCAGTTATAGAAAATTGATTAAGTTTGTATTTATGCCTTGTCGTGACAAAAATTTTGATACATCGACTGGAACAGAAGTTATTGAGAAGAAACAGATAAAATCCAAGATGGTAAGGATCACTTCCCCTTAATATTCTACCCATCATTCCTAGCACTTTCCTACCCTTTGTGACCACTCTCTGAACTTGGCTTTTCCACCCAAGACTTTCATGTAGAACAACTCCTAAGTACTTATACTCATACTCGGATGCCTCACCTATTTCCTGCCCAACCATATACTTCCCTGCTCTTTAGCCTTTTCCTTGTAAACCACACAAGTTTAGATTTTCTAACATTTATTTTTAATTTTGTTTTCAAGTGTCCACAGCCTTATCCGCTAAATATCTTCCTGCAACTTGTTCTCGCGTCCCACCACTGAATAGAGCACACAATTATCAGCGAATAACCGTATTCTGCTGGTAACCTCCAAACCTACATCATTGACCATTATGGTAAACAATATATTTCCAGCAAGCAAGAGCAAGCACGCACACACACAAGCACGCAGAGGTTTCTCACCTGTAACACAACTGTATGGGCAGAAGAGAGAGCAAAAGGAATTCTGGACGCTGACCTCCATGCTGCACATGGCAACAACACCAGAACCATGATATGACTTGCCGCTCACCGACATCTGTCACTCATCGAGCACAATGCAGCAGACATCATCATTGTGGCCTACAAGAAAGAAGTTTAATGCACTTGTAAACAGATCTGATACGATTCCAAATCGGCATACAGTTTTGCTAGTCTTGCTATGGGCTTAAAGTAAAAGGAAGCAAAATAGTGAGTCAGCAATGAAACTATATTCCACAACCATATTTTCACAAGAAAAAGTGCAAGGAGCTACAAAAACAGAGTTCCACCAAGAGGCTTCGTGTATATATCTCCCAGTTGATCACTAGAATTTACATATTCTAACATAACATTTTTCATACAATTTCTCTTTAACAAAACACTTCTTAATTTGTACTTGCATGAACCTAGAATTGTCAGAGGCCACATGGGCCAGTTTAATAGTATATCTACTGGTTCTCCTCAAGTAAAATTATTGACCCAGATTATAAGAACTTCTAAGAGGTCTTTCAATCAAAATGCCTCACTGGTAGCTTGGCAAAAGGGCACAAACTCTCCCTCTGTAGATGATAGGAAAACAGATTGTTGCTTCATATACTACATTTAGGGTAAAACTTCAATCCAAATTAAACCTGAAATGAAGTCAACTCGGAGCAAATGTATAGCGAACATGGATTGACAAAATATACGTAAATTTTGTAATTCGAATTGAACTAGCCTACTTAAACAAGAGCAAAGCTGGAGTCAATCTAAACTGAAAACATAATGATGTGATCTATCTGTGATAGTACGAAGCAGAGAACCGATAAACGAATAATAATTTTTGTTGCTCCAAATAAGGTTTTTCTTCAAGAAATGTTCCACTTGTCTTACACTGATTTCATTTTGTGAAATCAGTTTTACTTTACAAATACTTGCCATAAGGATTTTTAATTTAATTATAATTTATTCTTGTTTCATTTTTAATTCAACTACAACACTAAACACTTCGCCCTGCGCGTCTGTGTTTACAGTAAAATCTAAAACCGGACTCGTAACTCCAGTCCACCTCAACAAGTGGAGTGGATTAGGATCTCGCTTCACTCCTACTTCAGTCCACAAAAAACTGTTTATAGTAAAATCTCTGGATTCCTCAGTCCATTCCAGGTACAATCTGGATTGAAATTTTTACCTTAGTGAACCAGATAACAGAACAACACAAAACTTTGAAGCCGCAACCTGTTGCAGATTTACTGTTATAACTACCACCCCAGTCACTATTCACATAGCCTACTACATCAAAGTTTCCACTCTGATGATAAGTTAAGCATAGATAAAATGGACTAATAACTCATGTTGAAGGGTTCTTGCACAAGTTTGGTATCTACTGAAGACAGTAACTATAGCACACAAATCAGGTATAAACCCCAATACAGCATACATCAAAGATCCAAATAATTTTCTACACTTTAACTCAATTTTCTCATTTTCTGAACATTCTTTCTTTGGCAGTTCACATTTGAAAATTTTGTCAACGGGCAACAGTAGGACTCTTTGCACATATTCCCTGGCTTTGCCTAATGGTGGCACAACAAATGGTTAAGTCCTGTATTACATTAATACGTACCAAAAAACCTTTCAACACAGTGCATTTCTATCATTTCGAAAGTGTTACACAATACTTCTCTAAACTTACTTATCCCTTTTTGACAGTTTACAAAATATCATAAACATACACTAACAATAATATTTTGCTGTTGCCTTCACACTTATAATATCTAGAAGTAATATTGTACAGATCTCCAGGGACGGGAAAGTTACCACAGGATTAGAAGGAAACAGTCATAGTCCCAATTTTCAAGCAAGGGGACGATAGGGGGAGGCCTGGCCTGGCAGAATGAATCTTACATCAAATATTGGGAAGGTACTGAAGAAACTGGTGGTCCAGAACGTAGTGCAGGTTATGAGAGTAAGGAACTGGTTGCAGGATTATCAACAATGACATAGGAAGGGCTATTCATGCAGGACACAGCTGGCTGAGTTCATAGAGGAATTGGTACAGGTAGCTGATGAGGGGAAGCTGGTGGATACCTGCTTCCTTGACTTCAAGAAAGTATTCAGTAAGGTACCACATGGGGAGTTAATGTGGAAAGTTTGACGAATTGCTGGTACACAAAGTTGTACGTAGTAAGATGGATTGGAGACTTCCTCAAGGGATGGAGACAGAGGGTAAAAGTGTGAGACTACGTATGGCAAGAGGGAGAGGTTACATCCGCTGTGCCACAGGGAAGCATGTTGGGGCCCTTGTTTATAATAATAGCAAATGACATGAGTGTGGGAGTGAGTGGCAAAATAAGATTGCTTGCCAATGACTGTTATTAATCTGCAGAGGTGGCTGGAGGGAACAAGTTGCAGGAAGACATTAATAGGACACAATTCTGGCTAGAGAAGGCAAGGACCGGCTAGTGAGGACAAAGGGAATTTTAGGCTATCAGCTATGCTGAAGGTACTGGGGTGGAACTCAAAGGAAAGGAAAATAGAAAGGTTAGTCAGACGGTCTGGAGTGGTGCATGGTGAGGGAGACTGGGGGGGTAGGTTTGGCTGCCTGGTAACTGAGGAAGAGTGAATAACAGCGAGAAGGCCAGGTGATGAAGAGCAGAACAGAGCAGAGTAGTACATTTCTGCAGTGTTTTGTTACAATTCGCAAGAGAAAAAAAAATGACTTGATGTTTACCATCGCAATGCCTCGTAAACTATCGAAACAAACCTAACCTCACAACAGAAATAATTCTACGCAATACAGATATAACAACATAACCTCAAAATAAAAAATATTTATCATCACGTATGAACCATACTGATATAGCAGAGAATTAAGGCATCATATTATTTAGCATGTACTTGCCAGAACATGCCTATAACTTTAAAAGTGTAAATGGACGAACTATAAATAATAAGCGTACCTGTATGAACGCAACGCCACATTGATGTTCAGTAGCCTTGCTCTGTGTACAGTAGAATCAACTTATCTTGCAATTAAAAAACATAGGAGAAGTAGTGGTAGTAAAAAAAGTACATAAATAATTACAGGAATATTATTTGGCAAAGCTGATATTGACGCAATAATAATAATATTATTATTCACAGTCTCATAACCACTCACCTCACTTTTGACACCTAGCACGAGCGAGCATACAATTTACGAAAACGTTTCAATAACAACTCGATAGAATTAGTAGACACTACTCTATAATCATTTATTGACCCTGTACGAATACTATATTTCGACAACAGCCGTAGAAGAACAGTCTAGACCACAGACGTAGAGGAACAGGTCGGGGCACTCGCCTATCTTACAATGTATTTTGCTTGACCCCCTTGTTGTTTGGCTGTAGTTCACCAAGTTACCGATAAAGCTGTCACGATTTTAAATCATGGCTCCAGAAATCTTTATTTACTTTATAATGTTAACAATGAAAAAAAGTAGACGGAGATAGTCCGACCGCCCGGATTTCAGCGCCAAAAAGTACAACATACTTGATAACTTAACGAACTACAGACCTGTCATTCTACGACCGTGGTGGTGGTACTCACAAAATGTTCTTGTCCAATATTAGAGTAATATAGTAATGTATATTCTACCAAGTAGGTGAGGATAGGTTTTCGTAAATGCATGATGAACTTAGGTTCAGTTTTGTTAAGGTTAATTCTACTACAGGTTAGAAAAATCAATGTTATAAGTTTGGCACAGGGAAAATTTCTGCCACTTGAGCGTTGGAATCGCTAATGAACCAAACTGACCAATCACAGAGCTTTCCTGAATTTTAAGTTACGTTAAGTTGATAATTTAAAACGCGAAATTGGTTTCTTTTCACTTTAAAACTAAATTAAATGACTAATAAAGTTTCCAAGTTTATTTAAATTTA
>PNEQ01091110.1:0-11341 GCA_003012365.1 Medauroidea extradentata | reverse complement strand
CTATAGCTAATTGACAATACACTAATTTTAAGATTATCTTTCAAAACCTATCAAGATAGATATTAACAATTCACAAAAATGATTATACAAGTTAGGATTTAAATAATTTTATGTTTGTGAATTTATCTATCAACATATCTTGTACTATAACCGAAGTGTTTCTTATGAAGTCTAGTTTGTTACTTTGGTACAATTCTAATAAGCCACATATGAAAGGAAATTAAAATTATTTACTAAGGATTTCTGTTTCTCACTGTAACAGACTTTAACAACGTACAACAATGTACCAACATTTGCTTACATGTGCTAGGCCTACTTGATATAAAATAAATTTACATTTTCAACATTAGTGTGTATATTACTATTATTACTATTATTATTATTATTGCACACTATGTAAAATTAATCATTCCTTAAACACAAAAACGTTTTCTTTATTATAATAATTATTTTTTTTTGTTATTACACCTACTTTGTCTTCCCCTTTTTCCACTTCCTTCAGTAGGGGCTATTTTTGACGTATCTAGTTGATGCAATGATTCAGGGTATGGTGCACTCTCTTTATTACGACTTCCTTCGACAGTTGCTTCATTTAGATAATTTGTGGAGTCGTTAATGTTAATTTAGTTTTCCAAAGTGCCCGCAACTTCTAGCCCTTCCAGTACAGGACTTTCCTTCCCAATGATCTCTCTGATGCATTCATCAACTTAATTAATTATGGCACCGGAACCTCCTCCAGCTCCAGTTTTTTTGGTGTTGTCCAGTTTTTCCTGAAACAATAAAAATTCTTCCTACAGGACTCCTTCAAAATAAAAATTATTGAGCCAATGGAACTTTTCATTATGAAATAACCTACCTTAACATTTTTTAACATATTTTTGTTTTATCTCACAGTTCGGACCATTAGCTCACATCGACTGTTGTGAATAATTATTTTGTGACTGTAACTATAATTTTGAACATGAGTTTATTGGAGGAAATGAGATAACTATATACAAATAAAGAATTTTATGGATTGTTTAGTACTTAATTTTACGTGGACAGTTAAACACATTATTTTCCCCCACTCTCCATGTTCGTCTATACATTACGTTTTGAGATGAAAGTGTTATTTATTTATAGGTTAGGTTACTATGTTCAAATATATACACATGTAGGGAAAGGCCTAATTCCGTAACTGTTTCCATGCCCATCCCGTGTTTTAGCAATCCTTTCTCTAGGTTAATAGAAAATAGTCACGAAAATATTTACGTACTGGGCATTGTGTACGGACGGCCTTATAAACTGGAATACCTACGAAAGAGGTTGGATGTAACAATCGTATAACGTGAACATTGAATTGAATAACATTAATAGGTCATTTTTCCACTTGAAAATAGAGTAAAGAAAGAGGAACATTTTAGACCAATAAGTTCTCTTGTAAAATTACTTTTGTAACACCACATCCAATCTTCCTCCACAAAACTACTCAATTATTTAATGAACATGAATATCTTACCATAGTTGTATTGCGGATATTATTGAACCAAACATCATTAACATATGCATGGTTCTTGTCAGCAGCTATTGCCTCAATCGCTTTGGCATATGAGCAGACTTCTTTCCACGCCGTCACCTTATTTTCTCTTGTCAGTGTATTGCTGAACTGCCCAAACAGCATACCTTTCTTTTCCTTTATTTTTGTAAGCACGCAACATTTTAATTTTCTTTGCTGTTCACATTTACCCGTTTCATCCACACTTCACAACTCACAACTTGTTTACTACTCACACTTCAAATTTATTAGTGTAACATAATCTGTACCATTTCCTTGTATATTTATACTTGTGTTATTAGTCAGTCCTGCCACAATATGCAACAGAACTCATTTGTGCTTGTAACTTGTAATTTGTAGAATTCACATTGTTTACTAATAATATTAGTTACTTTACATGTATTTTTCTTCAAAATTGTGCAATACAGTATATTGACAATCATAACTTCTAACTTGTAATTTGTAGATTTGTACTAATATTATGAGTTTCATTGTGCAATTGGGCCCAGGCGATATATGAAGGTCATTGGATCGCAATACTATAGAAATAGGCCACTAAAATAAATACTAAAATAAGTTTCAATTGGAAATTATTAAAATTGATACTGTAATCGGCATTTTGAGTATATGATAAGAATGATTAGTATGTATATATGTAATAGCTAGAGATGGTGACATTTCGCTAATTCAATGACCTGCATGTTAGAAAAGGGTGTGCATAGTATCCTATGCATACTCAAGTTCCAACTATTTGTCCACTAGCTGCTACTCAGTGGAACAGCAGACAATGAACGAATGGACAGGGATTCAGTGTGCATAGGATATTTGATTCTAACATGCAGGTAATTGAATTCACGAAATTTCACCATCTCTAGAGGGTAATGTATGAATCTCTGTTGTAATACATTTATAAAAGCTAAGGGAAGTTCTGATGGCAATGAGGTTCCAAGAAATATGTGTTGTCTGTGTTCTGCAACCTTTCCTTTCCAACGTCAGAACAAGAGACATGTCGCACCACAGGGACTTTAGACAATGCAGACAATCCTATATTTTCTGTGTCGTGCAGCTGCACGCTTTTGGAAAACGAGCCCACTTGCATTGCTTCGCCAAGGAAAGAAAGTCGGGGGGAAAAAACAAGTGATGCTGATATATGCCCACCCAAGAAAAAGAAGGGTAGGGGGCAGCCAATGTAAGGAAGGCTAATAGTAATCTGTAATTAATGTTTCAGGCTTTATGTAAATATACATTTAATCATTAACAACAATGTAATAATGACAGAAAACATTATATTTTGATGTTTAAAAAATAAAATACCGGTATGGATAAATAAACAGCAAAACGGTCGGGACAGCTGTGGACTTAATGCAAGGAGGCGGAGCCATGTTTACAAATTAGCTTGAGGATTGGCTGTCCAATTTAGAAGCGGCATCGCGTATTGGCCTGCCGAAAGCACATGGTTCAAGGGAACTCCTGCCCGAACCACCGAGATAGGCGGTCCTAATGCACACTGAGTGTTCCGTGAATCGGGAGGTTCAGAACCAAATTCCTTAATCAAAATATCACAAATAATACCGGCTCACGGAACACTCAGCGGACATTAGAACCGCCTATCTCAGTGGTCGTAGGACCACGATGTCGATCTCGAAACGGGTATGATTGTGATTTTAAACTGTATCTTTTAAATAAGCACTCTGTCCAGTGATGCAGAGAGTGGCGAGACCACTAGCTTACATGTTTAACCAAAACTGATGACGTGCTGTATAATCGGTGACGTACAGTTATTCGTCGAAGAGTGACGTGAGTCGCGCCTCCATGAATAAACGCCGATGCGACACCTAGCAGCTTGCCATAAATTCAGAACATTGGGAAATTTATTAATTAATTTATTTACTTATACCTTTTATTATAAAGAACAACTTCAATACAAATGTGTCAAATTTATGAAAGCCAAAATAATATGGAATATCGTGTGTAAAAAATGCAGTGTTTTACTCCTTTTAAGTTAATTCACTGCACTGTCATGGTACAACAAGGGGGCAAGGGTATATGCTTCCTTATGAATCCTTGAGCATCATCCATGGGTGACTTACCTAGCAGCAGAGTGTACTTAGCCCATATCTTCTTGAATGTTGGTGTTGAATATGCTGGAACCTATTTTGTAACTGTGGGAAAACATGGAGGTGCAAAATCATACAAGTCGTAGCTCTGTCTTATTGTGTGCATGAGCTGTACACCTAAAACTTGCAACTGGATTGTCCATTAATCACTTCCTGGCAGAAATTATGAGGATGATTGAAGGTGGAGATGCCTGTGCCTATGTATATTCAGATCAAGGAACAAATTTTATTGGAGCCAGGTCTGTTCTTGGAAAATTGTACAGTTTCGTGAACTCTACTGACTATGGCCAACCGATGTCAACTCGACTAGCTTCAGAGGGAATCCAGTGGCCCATGAACCCTTCAGCCACCCCACACTTTGGTGGGATTTGAGAGGCTGGTGTAAAGTTAGTGAAGAAGCACCTGGCACACGCGACTGGAAATTAAATCTTAACCTATGAAGAGTTTATTGCAGTATCCATTCAAGTAGAAGCTATTTTAAATTCACATCCCCTGAATGCAGTGAGCAAAGATCCCAATGATCTCACAGGCTTGAATCCTGCTCATTTTTAAATAATGGAACCTTTTACCACCATTCCTGAACCAGATCAGACACATGTTTCCATTTCCCATTTTAGCCGAAGGCAGCTGCTTCAACAGTCAGACCTACTGAAAACACTGGAATTGTGACTGCTTGCACACTCTGCAGCAGCACTCCAAGTGGACAAATCCAGAAGTCTCGCTCTGTTTTAGCACTCCTGTGTTAATCAAGGATAACTAGTCACCACAACTAAAGTACTAGCTGGGACAAATTACTCAAGTCAATGTAAGACGATATGGAATTGGCCAGGTGGCCTCAGTTCTAACTAACCAAGGCATCCTGCAGTGTCCCACATGGGAGATGTGTCCCGTTCCTTCTCAGAAAAGAAAACTTCGTGTTAAATGGGGAGATGTTTATGTTTTAAATAATAATGCTTGTGACAACCTTAAACTTTTAGTGTGCGTATGGGTAGGGTAGTAATTCTCACAACTGGAGACATTTTGCTTCAGAGACATTTGTTGGCAACCCTGATATTTTGAGTATTGCTGTACGAAGAGACACAGAGAGGCACTTTTTGTTCTTGTTATTTAACCAGCTTCAGATGAAGCACAAGCATGTAAAAATGCCATGTTGTATTTGTGACATTTGTATAAACAACAACATATATATCAAGAAATTCTGGAATTTGTGAAAACCGCATCATGTCACATTTGTTACAACTTATTTATTGTGATATGTGACTGTGCATTCTGCACTAAAGACACGATTTATAGTGCATTGGACTGGTCGGTGTTTGACAATAAAGCCACGAATACTCGGTCCTAGTGGTATTAGTACATTAGTGGAGATGTGGTGTACCAGAGTGGCTTGTGTTTGTCAGTACAGCCATGAGTACACGGTTCTAGTGGTCATGGTACATAATTGAAGGTGAGGTATACCAGAATGGCCAGTGTTTGTCAGTACAGCCATGAGTACACAGTCCCAGTGATCTTGGAACATCAGCGGAGGCAAGCGGCGAGACACAGCATCTACTCCACGTATGTCCACAGGCGACTGCCTTTCTCCACGACACTGTGCATGTGTATCTTGCCACATGCGCGCACCTGCACACATATGTACACACACATTACCTCCTCCCTTTCTCTACTACATCAACCATGATAAGACCGCACAAGAATATTACACTGCACTGTAGATCGTGTGTTGCCATACTATGTTTTATACTACATCTGGTGGAAGACTACATACGAACTTTTATACAGAATAGTCCTGAATTTTCGGTTATTAATCGCATGGATGGTAGATAATGGTAAAATAAACATTGTTTGTCAGTGAACATTTGTCAAGAAATGACACAGTAAAGTTATAAGGGCAAATATAATTGTGCCTAATTGAACTCCACATGCTCCCGAGGCACCAGTCTAGTGTCTGAGGCAATGAGCTTGTGCAGACTCTAATGAGTGTGCTCAGGTTAGGAGTGTTGAACACGGCTCACTTTCATGTGCAACTAGATGCCTGCAACCAGCAATGCCATTATTACCAAGGAGTTCAAGACTAATGCTGGAGGTGACCAAATTAAATGGCGCCATATTTCAGCCCATTACATATGATATCCTATACTAATGATTATTTTGTTAAAAAATATTGTTACCACCTCTCCCGCTAAAGTACACATTTCCCTATCTTCGCCGGCAGTATGTCAGCATTCAATTTAGTCATGTACCAAACAAAAGAGCAGCATAGCATATGTCTTATATAATGTCTTTGATTGTAACTATTCGTCTGCACACGCTCATTTTCTTAGCCTCGGAGCGAGTGGAATTGAAATAGGCGCACTAACATCTGCCCGTGTAAATTTACTGTGGCATTTTTTGACAAATACTCCGTAACAAATAATGCTTCTTTTAGCGTTCTCTATCATCCACATAATTTACGACTAATATTTACGCAATATGTTTCATAGGCAGTGTTGAAGGTTTTCTATCATACAATACTTACTGTACTATAGATGAAAAAATTAGAACATTGTTGAAAGATGAATTTCTATTAAATACAGGAAACATATCGGGGATAAAACACTTTATTCGAATAACTGATATTCAGAACTATCAGATAATAATTTAATTGCTATAACAATTCTTTTTTCACAGTTTCTTTTTTTTCTTCAAAATGGAGACATTAATAACAAATATTTTTACTAAAGGTACATTAACACTATCTTCATTACTTAGTTTCAACCTAGCTCAAACTCTTTATTAAGGCAGTGGATCTAGCAAGGTATTAGAACACTTGGATCGTGACACACACCACTAATCAGTGCGTACCTGTGGCGAGGCACAACTCTACAAACTATTTTACTAACATCTCACGATAGTTGTTACGGTGTAATGTAGGTGGAGACATGCTAATTTCACGCAACAATGCGGCGACACGTTATAATCCATTTGACTACACTTATCAGTTCACAATTCATGACGTTATTGGATCCGGGATTTCGTAGTCTATGCCACGAGTGACGAGTGAGTGTACTTATTTGACAGCTTGTTAAATGTCATTTTAGAATTTAAACAGGCTATTTTATCTTTGTGAAACAGTTTTATAACTTACTGAAAGAGTAAATTAATACTAAACAATGATAGGAGCATACAATATTATGTAAACCAGACGAAGATTCACAGCAGACCACAGGAAACACTGCTAGTGTGTCCATATTATAGGCTAGCTCACCTTATATCACTGTTTGAAAATGTCCTTCATGTCCACGCATACTGCCACGGAAGCAGAAGTCGTATGTGCACAAGAGGCCGTGGTGGCCGGATGGACAGACCATTCGCCTCCCACCAAGGCGATCCGGGTTCGATTCTCGTCAGGGTCGGTCCCCGGATTTTCGCAAGTGGAAATCGTGCCGGACAATGCCGCGGGTCGGCGGGTTTTCTGGTGGATGTTCCGTTTCCATCCGCCCTTGCATTCCGGTGCTGCTCCATACTCACGTGTCACCCCTCACCAGCACCAAAGACCTCGATGTTGAGCGCTGACCAAGAATCTCACACTCACTCAGACAAGCACATAGTCGCTTGAAGTGCAGTCTGTTGTCAGTTAATAATAGCCAATTAGCGTGTCTCTTACTACAGGAACTGGAAACATAACATATAGGACAGACTTCTGACTGGGTGCTTGTAGGGGTCTGACAAGCCGTGAAGGATGACGTGCAGCTAGGTCCTAGGCTGGAGATGTGATGGAATGTGAAGAAAGTGAGGAATAGTGACACCACGAGGAAAAATAATCCGCTGGCAAACAACGTCCATCACGTTTCCCTCCGCAAGTGTAAACAGTCCTCTACCCGGGCTGTAATGTATCACAGTGGTAGGAGGCGAGTGGATGAACCACTGTATTACCACGGCCCACATGTATAGGAGGATCGCGATAAATTGACCACTAATGATAACCTTGTTTAGAATAATCATATCAAAATAATTATTATTGTGAACTCAGACATGTAACTTTTGAGTGCACACTTTGATTGTTACTAGACGTCTTACTTTATTTTAAGAAGTGACAGGAATCTCTACACTACCTGAGAGGAAAAACATAATTTGGGTTTAAAAATTGCTCACTTTATCCCAAATAACATGTAACAAGCGCGGAAAATAATCTGTAACAAGCGAGGACAATAAACTGTAACACATGAGGACAATGGGCACTACAGGTTGATATATTCTTGGGCACTAGTAGATGCTTACATACGCCCAGTCTGTAATATACTCTCGGGTGTAAAGCCCTGCCCTCGGGTACCATCTCCCCATAGCAGGGGGAATTGGGGGCTCCGAGCACAAGAGGCTTGA
Organism: Medauroidea extradentata; assembly: GCA_003012365.1. Classification (NCBI taxonomy): domain Eukaryota; kingdom Metazoa; phylum Arthropoda; class Insecta; order Phasmatodea; family Phasmatidae; genus Medauroidea; species Medauroidea extradentata. Next base: position 3,328 of record PNEQ01091110.1, on the reverse strand, counting down.
GGCTGCAGATTCTCGGATTCACGACCACCATCTTGGATGACAAATCTGCCGCCATCATGGATTATTCTATCACCACCATCTTGTTTCCGGCCGCCAGCTTGTTTCCGACGCCATCTTGTTTCCGGCCACTGTCTCCTGAACTCTCATTCCACTCATACTTTCCTCCTGCTCTCTCATTCATCAGCTCCCCTGCTGAAAACCCTCATCTCCCATTCCTTCTGCTCTCTCATGCATCAACTTCCCACCAGCAAACCTCATCTCCAATTCCTCCTGCTCTCTCATTCATCAGCTCCCCAGCTACAAGCCTCATCTCTCATTCCCCCTCCTCCCCTCCCTTAACTCTCCACATCACCTTGGTAGGAGGTGTCGTAGTCGGCAGCTACCTTTGTTTCCAACTTTTACCACTAGAGCATGTTGCTGTATCCATAAAAGGGCGAAAAGCTTACACTATAGTATATGGCTCAGTCACCCTCATTAACACTTAACAATTTTATATTAAATGGGCTAAATGCTGGAGCAGAGCGACAAACTGTCGACCCTGGGCTGATAGACAAGCACCTCAGCATCTGAGATACTACAAATTGCGAGAGCCCAAGACTTTTAGATATGTTATACACAAGAGATAGATTACTACCATCATGATATTCAATTACAATTATTTCATTTTTATAACCTTTTATAGCAATTAATTATAGTGTAATACATTGTGTATAGTATGATATGTAAATATTGATTGAGTGTACAATGACTGCTGCATCTGATGCTCTTTTAAAAAGTTATGATAGGTTTATAAAAAAAAGCTCACAGATACACGAAATAAACTAAAAAAAACTAAATTACACTAATATTTACATTGATATTTAGCCATCTCTATGTACCCAATCATGAAAACACTACAAGTTTTACAATAAACTGTCTCGCGCCTGCAGCATTTCTCCTCGCAGCCTTCGCACTTCTTCTAGAACACTGCAATTAATATTACACAAATGGCGAGTGTTGTGGGTCGTCATCGCTATCATCTTCCTGAACAATTGCACTGTACCTCCACATGCAGCTCACATAGTGTCTCTTCCTCCTCCTCTTCCTGTTCACTACCATTGTACAATTCGTCCAGGTTCTTGGTTCGTACGATGGATGAGTCCATTGTTGATCACAGAGCATACTCACTGCCTTCCTTCTGAAGGGACAGAACATCGACCTTGGAGACACACAGACATGGTAGCCCTGCAGCATTGTTCTCTTCATCGCTCCACAGCAACGGTAGAGATGGATACACTGGTGTAGCTGATCTACGAACTGGCGACATGCTTCGGTCGCGCATAGTAAGAATGAGTGGTGGTGATGGAGTATATGCCTCCTTGTGAGACGAATAAATGCTTCGGTGTCTTCCTCTAGCAAGGCACGGAACACTTCCTTCTCACTAGACAAGGCAATATGAACTGGTAGAGGTGTAAACACCCGCCAGCCTCCTCTCTTCGAACGTCGGATAGGTCTCTACACGTGCGTGGAGCATGACTCAAGGACTGCGGCTGCGTGCGAGAGTCGTGCATCACTGGGCTTAATGACTCAAGCCATTACGTACCTGGACTGCTCAATGCATCGCGAGGGCGAGATGACTAAACTGCACGCCTTACCCCAACCAGCTTATGGCCTCGAGTTTTAACATGCTCAAAGTTTGTGTGTGCTGTCATCACAGATTGCCTTCCAGGAACCCCAGCAGCTGTCTTATACCATTACAAGCAAAAGAACATTTGAAAACAAATAATACTTATAAAATTCAGTTTTAAACAAATATATTTATTCCTTCATATATGTCTAATTGATGGATCCAACTCTCATGGCTTGTACCGAACACCAGCCATCGCACAAGAACCGTATTTCCTTTCTTCTTCAATACCTTCTCGGCCAAATTTGTGTTTGGATACTTGGTAACTTGAATTTCTTCACCGTAGAAACCTTCTCGAATAGCTCTGCCTTCCACATCTTCTAGGTAGCAGGTCCTTGGTTCGTAGTGACGAATCTTGACAACTTTAAATATTTCAGTGCTCCAGTTTTGTAAGTGTTCCCGTCACTCGCTATGTCCTTACATAGTCTCCAACCTTCGCTTTAGGTTTGTGCAGGTCTAATTTCTTCTCATTTTTCTACACAGTGTGTAGAAAAGAGTTGTCTTTGACATCCGCAGGCTTCATGTTCGTGGTCCGATGTACGTACTTTATGATTATATTTTGACACAAGCTTCTGCAATATATCAATCCTATTGTAGCTTTCTTGTGCTGAAAATTATTTCCAAATGTCATTCTTCAGTATACGATTAAAGTGTTCACGATATTAGCCTTAAGATCACTAGGTAGCATAACAGTCTATTTTATGTTTTGACATCAGTGCTCAAAATGATGAGTTGTAGAATTCTTTGTAGAGGTCAGTATGAAAATTCTTGCTCAGACCTTTACCTTGCAAACAATATTCATCGCGTTTGTTATATCTCACCACTCTTAGTTTTTATGGTCACAGCCCACGAATATTTACTGTAGTAGTCAAGAATAGCCAGAATGTACTTGTAAACTTTATACTTGCAAGCATAAGAAATAATTTCAACCGAGTCTGCTTAATACAAGTCCTTCAAAGAAAACACCAACACTATACTTCAAGCCCAGTTTCACCTTACAGGCTTGTGAATATATGTAACCATCTATACATAATTCTTCGATGATGCTGGATATTTCACATGCATAACAATTATTTCCAGTTTGCTGATAGGCTTCTAGCATACATCTGTCTACTATTTTGTTAACATCATTCCATTTAACATATTCTAGAAGTCTCCCGTATTCTCTTTTCTTACGTAGATCGAGACCAGAACCTAGGAATGCTCCACACACATCTCTGACTCTCTGCAATCATCTCCTCACACAACTATGCATGCTACATGTGATCCACAATATGTTCCTCATTCTTCTCATGCTCCACACATAGCTCCACCCTCTCTGCATACCTCACACTATCCATCCACCAATCTGCATGCTCCGACCTACTTGATGGCCACCATATTTAATTTGTCATTAGTTTTGTTGTATGGAAACTATGTTTCATTAATTTCACTCATGTATGACTTACAAATTTTAGGCAACCTACTGTAGTGCCCAGAACACAGTTCAGACATTGCATCAGAAAGTTGTTCGCCTCACATACATGTTATCAAGGCTGACCGGTAGTTACACATCCGGTACAAGTTATTATAGAGTTGTTTGTCAGACTCTGGCCGCGTGACTAGCCCTCACATGACCAGTATTTCCATGAGGTCACATCCTGTTTGTTTCAACATGTACTG
>PNEQ01091094.1:0-10093 GCA_003012365.1 Medauroidea extradentata | reverse complement strand
TAACATTGACAGGCCAGGAAGAACTGGGGGGTAAAGTCTGTGTTTTGAAGCTGGACGTGCAGAGGTGTGTTGAGAAGGGGGGGTGCAGGAGTGGGCAAGGGGAAAGGTCAAAATAAAGATTTACTGCAAAACAATTACCCTGTGTTGTGCTCAGACGAGCAAGAGGTGTGTGTCGGTGTGAAAGACCTGTTTCGACAGGGTAAAGAAGAATACACGAGTATATTCAAATAATTATAATGTAACGGTTACAATTTACTTAAAATGATTAATTGGGTATGGCACCATTAGGGTTATGACAACACTGAATGTCTTAATTAGGTACCTTCAGTACCCTAATGATATTGAATTTTTTTAGTTTGAGTGTTGTTTATATAGTTTTTCACCTTGTGAGCAAGGTAGATGTAAGTGAAATATAAAATTTTATGTAAAAGTTTGGAAATTTAATTACATTGATCAAGTTAATTATGGATTTTTGCAGAGCTTTGATAAATAATTAAAGTTACAGTAAACAAATACTGAAGTGGGTGTAATATGGATAAGCAGAGTTTGAAGTGGCAGTGGAGAAAATTATGATAGTAATTTAAGTATTTAAATTTGAAAATATGGGAGTTACTTAATGTTTATTTTTTGAGGTTAGAAAGTGGATAATGTAATTGTGGTTATGGTTTAATAAGTGAAGTGTAAAGGGGAGTGCTGTAGAGAAGTAATCGAAGGAGGAAGTGGTTGTTGTGGGAGAAGGTATGTGAATGGAGGTATGAATCATGTTTTAAGTTAAGGAGTAAGAAGAATCGTCAATATTTGAGGTTATGTTGAGTTCGGGACCCTTCGTCCTATAACAAATAGGGCTTGCCTGGTGTTTATTATTGAGATATAAGGGTGAAGTTGATTTTGTGGTTGTGGCCTCGTCATAGTGCAAATAGGCGAGTATTTGTTTTATTGTGGTTAAAAGGGTGCCTCGTCGTGGTGCAAATAGGTACGCCTTAGTAGGATTAAGGAATTATAGGGTACATGTTGTCGTGTGAATTTGTGAAGGGGTAATGGTGTTTGAATGGTAAGAGGTTATGTTGCAGCCTCCCTGTATTAAAGATTAATGAGCAACAGTTAATTATGGGAAGTATTGTGTAAGTTTTGTTCAATGATTAATGTATACAAATTTTAGAGTCATGGAAATTGAGTGAATTTGAACATTTGGTGTGTTGCTATCAGAGGTGCCAACCATTTACCAAAGCTTTCAGTAGTAATTTTGCAAAAAATCTGTATTTTTCAGTAAATTTCCGTAGTGAACATATTACCTTAACCCCTCGCTACATTGACCATAAAGTAGCCGCATAGAAGTAACCGTAACTGCACCATAAGAAATTGACAGGTTTCTATCCCTCTTACGGTATGTTGTAGCATGCGACACTCAAAAGTGTGTGTTCAATTTTTACGGTTATTTCTTAGGACGATTCTAGCATGGTCTTTAAATGTGTAGGCCTATACACAATCAAATTACCTGTTCGTCTGTAACTTCGGCATTTGTTGGATCTACAGCATCACTTAATTATAATATATTTTATCCTCAAAATTTGTAACTTTGAAAATGCTTGACATGTTTTTAACGTAAATATGTATTGGCGGTGGCATCTTTGCCACCATTTTTACACTGAAGTCACAATTGCATGATTCACAAAACATGTGTTGTTGAGATCTTGAAACACTTAAACATGTCCAAAACTGTGAATATTCTGAACGATATTACTCAACAATCTTCTGTTTCAAACTCATACTTGAATTTAACATTCACATCAACATACTTTCGTTAAACTACGACAACATGGATAAGTTTCCAATATGGCCCATAAGCAGAAGAAGCAACAATATCCACGCATGACTCGATTCGATTGCATGAGGCAACATCAACAACTAATTGATAAATCACAAGTCTGTGGTCTCGCCCGAAGCAATATGAACAATCAATTGTATGAGATACATATGAGAACCTTCCGATGCGTGCCGCGCAAAGCGTAAACAAACTAGTTTGTAAATACACTACCATCACCAAACTATGGTTTCGGCATACTAAAGAAGCAAGAAGCAAAACAATGTTTGTGTGCCGGAGCATGGGAAAGGATCCACACAGCTACGAATCAAAATATCAAAATACACGCATACACAATGGAACATGCCTGTTTATTTACAGTTGGGCGGAAGCTAATAAATCCGTAGTTCATCAACAGAATCCGCACTTCCGTAGTAAACCATTGTAATTTGTATAAACAATGGATAATCCGTAATAGTTGACACCTCTGTGCTATGTGTCAAATAATTTTACCTTATTTTCTTGCAAAAGAGAAACTTGTGATTGTGGACAAAAAAAATGTGCCTGTGGTTAAGTCATTTGTAATAATTTGGTATTAGTGTTTTTCTCAGGGTTGATCAGAATAAGCAGTTGAAGGTGTCAGTTAATTCTGTTATTAAATACCATGATGGTAAATTCACTTTGTAAGAATGTAACTGGCATTGGTTGCTCTTGAGGTTTGTTAAAGTTGATATTAAGAAACGGTGGATAGTTACGTGAAACTCAGCTGTGATTGTAGAATGTAAGGCAACTTTGTCAGAAAATAAACAAAGAATGTTGTAATTTTTTTTGTTGATTGTTGTGTGGTGCCATATGCCTAGACATAGTAAAATTACAGTTATTTTCATATTTTTTGTGTTAAATCAAAAATATAGCAAAGGATGAGTAAACACACATACAAGTGAGATGTAACCAATGTAGAGTTGGGGTGGCAAAGGAAGTAGAATGGTATTGTATTTTAAAATTTGTTATCACTACACTGTTTTGAACCTTGAAAACTCCCACCAGCAGAATAATATTTGATACACAAACTAATTTACTAAGTACTTTAGTGCTGTTATTTGTTGTGAATTGGTGTTCGGAGTTAATAGACGACAATACTAATGATGCTAGCTAGTTGTAAGTTCAGTCAATATTAAGGTTTCAAGTGAATTTAATTCCATTTAAATTGATCAGGACTGAGCATGATAATGTTATAAACTGTTTAGTCATGAAGTTTTTTTTAATATTGTGAAAATTGGAACTAAATATAGATTTCTTATCACATAAAATCATATAAAATTAATAACATTGAGTGACATAACAGACTAGGGAATTTGCTGCAACTTTTCCATTTATACTGCTCGAATTGTAGCAACAGACTAGGACACCCAAGGGTGTGTTTGATTTGTTTTGGTTTTATAAAAAATTTGTGTGTTAAAAGCTTGGTCCATTTGTATTTCTTAGTTGTTTATCATCTCGTAGCCGTTCATGGCTGTTAACTTGATGTAAAAGGAAAGTGCTGTAAGAGGAAGGGTAGTATCCAGAGAAGGTATATGTGAAGACGTTATTTCAGTTGGTGATGGTGTAATTTTTTTTAATTTTGGGCACCTTCGTCGTTGGGCCAATGGGGTGTAGCCAGTGTGTAGGTCACTCTCGTCATTGTTTCCAAGGCGTGTACAATATTTTTTTTTTTTTGGAGTGAGATAAGTTGATGGTGCAGACTTCCTGTAATCAGCTAAACTTTACAAAGCCAACCAAGTGTATAGGTTGTAATTTATTAGTATAAAGAATAGTAATGGCTTGCAGATGCTTTAAAATAGTTTGGTCACGTTTGAAATTAAGGGTGCAACAACAGTATGCTGCCATAAGTCGATGCATAAACTTAAAGTATATTTTCAATTTAATTTTTTTTTTATAAAATATTTACATGATATACTATGTTGCTGAATAAATGTTTCATGCTCAGCAGTGGAGTAAAAGAAAATAAATATGTTCAAAATATATTCATATAATTTTTAAATGTAGTGGTGTTTTCGAGGTTATGAAAGCAACAATTTTGTGTCTGCGATAGTGTAGAACATGGTGGTAAGAGCGATTTATCCGAGTTTTTACTCGTGTAGCCTATGTTGTATTCATTGATGTAGTGTAGTTTATATAACTTAGGTAATCATTGGAATAATGAAATCCTGTAATGTTATTTGTGTGAAACATTTGAATTCATATTGAATCATAATTGTAGTGAACTGTTATAGCGAGAGTGTACTTAACACTTATGATTTGTCCCTGAGGAAAAGCCATTGCCTGTTATATGGGGGGTTGTGACATGCACTGGCACATAGCACATACTTGGCCTCTTCAACACTGGAAATTTATTCAAAATTTTAATTTTAACAGTTAAAGCCAGACAAAAGTAGTAAATTTTACGTGTCAAATATATCTGATTTACATCGTGTTTGGACTCATTTTAAAGCTAATTTAATTTCAAGCAATTTTTCTACGTAACTTTTTCTTACATTTTGCCTTGTTTGGAATTTTAAAATTTCAAGTAGCCTCGTAGTTTGCTTCTCCTGGAATCGGATTTATCTGGCAGGCAGGTCAGAGTTCACTCGCTTGGAGGCACTTACAGAGACGTGTTGGAATGTGGCTAAGGGAACATGTCGTTAGGCCTTCAACATGGGTGGTAGTGTTGTGTGCAACAGAACTCCGAAAAGGTACGCACGACAGATTGATGACGCAGCAACTCCCCAATTAATAAACTAATGTATATTTAGCTACTATGGTAGAATAAAATGCTTTGCAAATTTGTCAGTAACCATGTTGCATACTTTTCTTCCATAGTAAATGTAAATTCACCAGCTTTTCAATCAACTTGGGTGCCGTTGTATCACTGCGCTGCTCGACCGATTAAGTCCGGGTGTCTGTCCAGTAAAGTTAGTCGTGGTACATCGGAGCTTCGGCGCAGACGTCGGGAGATGACCGGCTAAAGTCGAGGTGTCATGGCGGGGCAGACAGGAAGTGTAAGGGAGTGCTGGCACAGGAAAGTAAAGCCTCGGGGGCAAAATCACTCTAGTTAGAACTTTATTCATCACTTTCATGCTTCATTCTTGGTAGAACTAGCTGTGCTGCACCATATGTAACCGTGTAATCATATATGTGAACAGAGCACTATTTACTCGTGAGTACTAAAGTTGGTAAAGCACGGTAGCGAGTTATGACATCCTGATAGGCAGACACTCAGTAAGAACTATATTGTGACGTCACCTATTTCACTTTGTTTGATATCTGTTTGTATGCCTTGGGCAACTAGTGTCAGAAAACAGATTGGCTGGCTACAAATTAATAACAGTTAGGAAGATATTCCTGGCTGTTTTTTTTTTTTTTTAATTGGTAGTTATGCCACCATATTTTACCCAAACGATAAAAACCTAAGGGGCAAAGCTGCTATCCAGGCACGGGTGAAAGATTATGCTGCTGAACATTCTCTCCCAAACAACTTCATCATCAACAACGCAGAGGACGACAGCTAACGTGTAAAACAACAGACCCGTTACGAGTGTCGCCGCTAACAGGGACATCATCATCTACAACATTGACACTAACACTCCTCATCTACTCACATCCACAACAGACCAGTTACAACTGGCGCCGCAAACAGGGACATCAACATCGACGTTAACACTACATCCACACAACAACGACCCCGAGAGTAAGGAAAGTTTTCAACATAATCAACGTGGCCAACAATTTGAACTTTAAAAGTCATTCATTATTCCATGTTTTCAAGGCACAAAATTGTGTTTTCCAAAGAATATTCTAAATAACTAAACTGTAGGCCTACACACATTAAAATAGTATGGTGGGGGCTAATGACTTAATTGTAGACACCATGTTAGACAATTAAGATTTATAAATCTTAAATTATACTACAAACCAAAGAGGTTTAATTAAACTGTCGAAAATCACTTTTGTTACAACAATCGATGGTGTGTGTAGGCTAATATAACACACAAAATGGAAGGGGGATACACATTTAGACATATAAATCAAAATTGTCATTACAACACAATGTTATTTATTCCAGCTGTAAAATCAAGATACATATTTTGTAAGGTATAATTATACTACGTTGACTTTCCAATGTTTTCGAAGCTACCTAACGATTTAAAACTGTGAGATAAAATAGCGACTTAATATTTTCAAGGTACAAAAACGAGGGATTGAGAATAACTTTGAATAACCAAAATACCTTGAACGTGTTCATTCTGTAAGGGGCCTGGCCTTACCAGCCTGTATACTACATTCAAAATTTTTGTATATCTATTCAGTTTTTGCAAGTATATTGTTGCGTTATATTTGTATTTTGGGGTTCAGAAACTTAATCCTCCACTAGGTCGCCAGATTACAATTATAGCTTCAAATTGGTAGAGAATATGATACCTCTCCACGATTAACTATGGGATGGGAAGTTTATGTGTGATAAAGGTAATGAGGAAGTGGAGACGTCTGCACTACCATGTTCAGGGATGTAGCTAGGAATTTGGGAGTGTGGGTTACCTGTAAAAAAATTTTAATACATTAAACGAAAAAAAAAAATGTTATTTTTACGCCAATTTCTGTAGATCCGTTATAAATAAACACCCCAATTTTAACAAAAAGTCTACCCACAACCTCACCCCCTTGGCAGAAAAATATCATGCTGACATCTAGCCAGAAACCCTCCCCTTCCCCTAGCCAATATCAGCTCACTTTAACGCATATACTAACACCGGTAAAGATAATCTCAAATCTCTATTACCGTGTGCACAACAGGATTTTTCGTTTCCCGCATCTACTCGCACCCAACCACTGAAAATGGCAAATAACCACATGTCTTGTGTGTTATTTTTCAAGTTTTGGGAGTTTTTAGTACTGTATTCAATTTTCATGGTGAAGTGAAAAACTTCTTGTGTAACAATCTCCTCCAGGCTGCAGGCTTTCTGGCTCCAACGGTTTGGTCAGATCATCAGCTTCATGGAATTTATCCGTGATGTAGGTGATTGACGCATGTTTACCTTTGTCTGCTTCAAAGATGATACAAGAGGGTCTGCTAAGAGTATTGTGCCATGGCGAAGTGTGTGTATATACATGTGTGCATGTGTGTGTGTGTGTGTGTGATAGGGGTGTACGGATATTCGAAGTTAAGAATATTTTACAAATAGTAAATCTGCACTAAACGTATTCGAAAAACTAATACCTGATTCCCAAATTTCGAAGTATTTGAACAATTTCAAATAGTAAATTTTGAACAATTTCTTAATATTATGAGCGGGCAACAAGGCTTATTCTACTTACAAGCATAACATTATTTAACGTAATTTCCTGTTTTCGCAGATATTTAAAGGTTATATACCGGAAAGAATTGACATTCATGTATGTTTTCAACGTAAATATTTACATATTTACGTGTGGTGTCACATTCGTGGCCATAGATATATTCGCGCAGAAATTCATCATCGAATACTTGGCACTCGAAGTGTAGCGATACGCGCTAATGGAACATCTCGATACACACAAGATGGCGGCAGTAGTGGTCACGTCGCCGTCCTAACACAGTGATCAACGCGATTGCGGCAGCGAAAGTTTGATGTCTGCCTAGTTACTGTCCATACATCTATGACGTGTTTAACACTGTTTGTTTGCGTTCAACGCCGTGCCGTATATTTGCACAAACAGGATGTCCAGCAAAAGTGGAATTTTAATTTCCAGTACATTTCCCACATTTCCTGAGAAATTCCAGTACAGTGCTTTAAACGTGGTACCCAAACAGACTAACGATAACCATACAGTTTTTATGTTATTTTTTGAGGTGGCAAAGGTATGCAAAATATGTTACTTTAGTCCAGTGTTTAATTAAAATAATTTCCTTTATACAAATTTGTAAATTAATTGAATTATTGAAAGTCCTCTTTTGTTGCATTTGATGGTTCAGTCAATGTGAACAACACAGAAATGGATGTGAATAGGATTGTGGGAAGAAAATTATAAAAAATGAGGGTCCAGCACAATAGGCCTATCATATTACAGTGAACCCTCGATAACTCGGACTAAAAGGGGGGAGAAGCTGTCCGAGTTACGATTTGTCCGTGTTATCGAGGGGCGTCCGGGGAGGAGAGGTAAGCAGTCATTAATCACAAGAAACGTGAGGAAATCAGAACGCTATCATTTCTACAAGCAAAAGAGGCGGCAATATATACTGCTTTGTACATATCAATTTACAGGAGAGGTTAGTGGGAAAATAATCACTGTAATGTAGAGAACTATAAAAGAAAGAATGTCATACAACCTGGGCCGGCAGATTCTTTTTTATTTATTTTTTATGCTACTTCTGGCTGAACTTTTTTTTTTATCTGTGCTAGGAGCTGGTACCAAGGCACCCTTCTACCACATAAAAGTTCTCACCCCTTTCTCTCGTTTGGCTGGCGACAGTCTGCGTGCGTGTGTATGTGCGTGCGTGTGTGAGAAAGAGATATAAGCTAGGGTGGTAGAGCGCGAGCGGAAGTAGTCAAGGTCAACCGGTACAGTCTCAACAGTAATAAAAACACCGCACGTGACCACACGCAACTCACGAGATGTTTACGTTAAAAATTGCTCAACATCAGCATGTCACAGTGTCTGCAGACAGCTGTTTGTTTCCTACGAGAAATTATTTTTTTCCAGGGCCTCTTTGCTAGAATACGAGGCCAGGAGCAAAGTAAATCTCAGTCTACATTTCCTCTTTTTTTTTTTTTTTTTTTTTGTTTAGTTGAAGTCTACGGCCGTGTTTGAAGTGATAATGTGCGCTTGTAGGCCTCCCTTCATATTTGCTGCGTCATCATAGAACAGTGACGTCTTTACACACACTTTACACTTAAAATATATTTCACAGATACCATCAACATTAACGGGAACTCAATAAAAGCCCATTCATTTTAATCATTTAACTTTTTCAAAAGCTAGGCCCTCTAGAATGTGCGGCCCGGGGCAAATGCCCCTTTCTGCTCCCCCTTCCTTTTTTTAATAATTTATTAAGCACAGTTTTTTTTTTCGATATCGCGCCGGCCTCTAGCGTAGTGGATTAGGCGGCAGTTTACATTGCGAGAGGCCCTGGGTTCGAATCCTTGCTCGGGCATGGATGTTGTGTTGTTCTTTCACCTCACTTCACCCTCATCGGCTTGTAATACGTCAAAGGGCCGTAAAACCCTCTCACCACCTTGCCTACAATGCAATGCAAACCAATGGCTTTTAATTTTTTTTATTTATGTCCGGAACAAATTGTTTTTTCAATCTTGAATTTATCGCACATACCGGAACAAAATTAATTTCCCTTTAGGTGCTATTGTGACGTATAGTTACCGTCCAATTCACCAGCATCATACTGTAGTGTTTATTTATGACGCACGTGCGTGTCTTGCTCGCGCGGCGAAGAGGGAGGAAAGATTAAGAAGCGAGGTCGGCCTGCTGAGTTGCATCTCTACTCGCGCGCTTGCTGAGTTGCATCTCTACTCGCGCGCCTCGCTAGCCACATTTAACCACACGGAACTTGCCACATATTTTAAGGGGGGGGAATAATAAAGGCTACGTAGTTTTTAAATAAAACGTGATGGATTTAAATTAGGCAGACAATTTTCTTATGATTTTGACCAAAAAATAATTTTATTAAAATTAATTTTTTTTTTTGAAATTTTGTCCGAGTTATCCGAAGTCCGGGACATCGAGGTCCGAGTTATCGAGGGTTCACTGTATATTTATAATTTTATACACTCTTACATCAGATACGTTTCTTACACTCTTACATCAGATACGTTTCTTACACTCTTACATCAGATACGTTTCTTACACTCTTACATCAGATACGTTTCTTGACAAAAATTTACATTTAAAACAAATTTAACAATAATGTAGGTTAATTACAAATAAAACAGAAAGAGTTGTGCACAAGTACTCACAGGATGGTACTTGCAGATAGAAACACACACACACAGGACGAACATATTTATCCGCGGACGCGCGGTCACAACGTTTCGCAGACTACATCTGCTTCATCAGGTGAGTGAAGGCACACTGAAGTCTATTGTCCAGCGGTGGTTGGTAATCAGTACACCTAGCGGCCAGAGGGCGAACTAAGGTGCGGCGGGAAGTTTGAAATAAGGGTTTGTTATCTGAGGTTAAGGCCAGGTGGCTGTCTGGATTTTGTAATGTATTGATGTGCCAGTTCCCAGCGTCTTAATTCTGCTTTGTTTTTGTTATTCAACT
>PNEQ01091092.1:0-26708 GCA_003012365.1 Medauroidea extradentata | reverse complement strand
TTCAACAAAACAAAACTACCACACAACACCCTGGCATATCAGTGACTCGAGGCATTGGTCGTTTCACAAAGCATCACCGCGTTTGGCAGTATCAAGCGCGAGAGTGCTGGAGCACATGTCCCAAAATCAGGAGTGCGGGCGTGTATCCAAAAGATGCAAGTATATCAGGACACATAAAATACATACCGAAGTTCATAACCACCACGGTGCAACGCCACAAGTGAGAATAAAAAGTGCTAATTATTCCGCTACACGACTCTAAAACACGGGGCGCGGCCCAGAGTGCCAACCTAACAGACGGAATGGCGACGGAATGGCGACGGAATGCACGCCAAACAAATTACAACTAATTTAATTTCAGTGTCAATACTAAGTGAGCCATGTACAGAGATATGATTGTTTTTACTATTCACGCCAGCTCGGACTCAGAAAGACAGTTTAACAAGCTAACCGGAGCGGGAGGCATTAATAAATAATTTCCCTAAGTGTCAACAAATTTATGTTTCTCAGTAATAACCAGTATGTTAATGTATTGTAGTGTTTTGAATTGCATCATGTGATTTTTAAAGGGTTTTGATGTATTGGTTTAGTTACACTTTTGCGTAAAGCGGTCATGAGGTCATTTTTGGCGCGCACCCCCGCTAGCTAGCGCGGGTGACCGCCATCATGATTTAGTCTTGTTCCGGGCGTGAGGGAGGTGGCCACGCGCATCACGGCTCCTCGACCTTCAACTCTTTTGTGCCGAACATTTTAGTTAACAATAGTCAGTTATTTCGTTGGATCAGTAACCTACATTTTTTTTGTGCATCGAGGAGTAGCGCCACCCCCATCCCTGCAAGCTCGTTTCGCCCAGGGGTTTAAGCATTCATGTAGTCATTTTCATAGTCGTGTACGCGAGTGTGCGCAGTGCAGCTTCAGCCGACCACAGGCTTTGTGTGTGGGACCGCTTAACGTACGAGAGTACAATCATTTGTGTGGACCAGTATCACAATAAATCGCAGTGAAGTTTATCCCGCGAGTGTTATTTGCCACGGCCACTTCTTGGTCCTTCGGGAGCTAGTCCCCCCAACCAGCCATTCACAGAACCAATGCATCACTCATCTCCGGCGTGGAGGACACAGAGAGGACATCGCCACACGGGCGGTAGACCCGCGCCCTCACAGCAGCAGCGAGCAGCCGGCACATTCAGGTGTTTGGGTTACTGGACTCACATGGTATGTAATACGACACCACACCTCTCTGGCCTCACCAAGAGTACGTCAATGTGTAATATAAGTTGGACACTCAGCTGCCATGCGAGTGTGTGTGTTGTGTTTTCTTTGGAACACTTGTTTGAAAGTAATGCCAGAATGTTAATTTCAAGTTACATTGCAATGTTGAACTGGCTCAAAGTATTAAAATATAACGTTGCAGCAACATTTTATAACCAACGTTTCACAAAGAGGACATTTAGACGTTGGAGCAACGTTGCGGCAACGTTGTATCAACGTAACTTCAACGTTGTGGCAACGTTGACATTTTTAATGGAAATGTTGTGACAACGTTGCCACAACGTTGCTGTGTTATTTGGATACTTTTATCTCCCGAGGCGTGTAATACCGCGAACATGTTCCAGACATCTAAAAAATTAATCAAAAATAGAAAACGACGAACGTGTAATGGAACTGCCAGTGAAACAAAGCAGAAAGCACGAAAGTTATTTCCAACTCCCATGTAGTCGTGTATGTTCGTGTGCCTTCGACCACTTAAGCAATTACATCGTCAAGCCGGAAGTAGCACATATCCAAGCTCGTCGACTTCATGAAGCTATCCTCTGGACACCGACTATGCAATTGGAGTTGGGAAAACACTTTCTTAAGAAACAAGACCGTCTTGACGAAGTTCTTGCTTAAGTTGGGACTAGGAATCCTGTCCTAGGAATTTGTGACGTCATACGAGAGCGACTTGATCAAGATGTTGCTTAAGTTACGACTATGAATCCCACTTAATTACATCAACATAAAATCGCAATATCTTTTCTTGCAATTTGTTTTCATAACTATACTCAACTGAAGTTGCATCGCCTATTCAATTAGCCACGGAATAACACTCCACCATTAGCAAAAACGACCTATATTTACTTTGTTTGATGTCTTAAGTCGTCTCGCGAGTGAACTTGGCCAAGACAGTCTTGTTTGCAGACTTAAGAAGAACCTCGACGTCTATGCAACACGACCTTCTCAAGCAGTGACTATGCAACAGAAATATCTGCTCTCAAGCCACTAGAAAATAAGATTGTCTTCGTCGAGGCCATGTGCTTAATAAAGGTCTTAAGAAACGTTTATGACATTGAATAGGCATTTGTGACGTCGTACGAGAACATCTTGACCAAGCAGTTGCTTAAGTTACGACTATGAAACCCACTCTGTATCAGCCTGGGGAGCAGTGTTAACTTCCTGCACCTTCCTCTCAAGAAAAGGTTTGTCATGCCGTTGTGGTGTCTCACAGATTAGCACACTGGTGTGAACAAACCGTAACCGTCCGCATGCCTCGGTTGCCAGAAACGTGCAAACACCCTCAGCCTGGTTGCAGCATGTTTGAAAACACCCTGGTAAACACGAGCGCTAAAATGCTCTGTTCACAGGTAACACTACTAATTCGACCGCTAAAATACGCCTATTGGGATACGCTTTAGAAAAAAATTGTAGTGAATCTCTTAAGAAACATCGTTCCGAGTGTGACGGGCTTAATAAACTACAAAACGGAAAATAACATTAAATGTTAATTTGTAATGGTCAGCATAATTTTTTAAGCACGTATTTATCAATTATGTTATTTTCTAAATTATTTTATTTTCAGAGTCGACTTTTATCATAACGAATTTTTTGTACGTGCTGTTGGTATGGCTGTGCTAAGTTTATATGGCGTAAAATGGCTTGTGTTGTTTGATAACGTGAAAGTGAAATAACAATCTTTAAATAAAGTTTCCATCACGAGATATTCTTCCGATCGTCTGTGACTAAAATTATCTGCCGAATTTGAACTGATGGCTGACACTGATAAACTTAACATTGACAGTATTATTGCGCGACTCCTGGAAGGTAAATGTCGTTTTCGTATTTAAGGTTAATGTTTGTGTTTCAAGAACTTCGTGCAGCGTACTTTTTTTTACCTGTTCTGATTATTGTAATGATGAGGAGTGTTTTCTTCATAGAATATTAGTTGAAATGGATGAACTCAGTTTGGAATAGTTGTTATGATTCGTTAATTTCAGTGGAATTTTTGTGTATCCCGTGGTGTTAAGGAAAAGTCGGGCTGGTATTTTGATTGCGTTTGACGTTTGTATGGTATAACTTGGTGTTATAGCCTACTTATTGCTTTGAGCATTTGGTTTGGTTGGGTTTTTTTTAGGTCTTTTTTGGTTTTGTTGGATTTTGTTTTATTTAATTTTGTTGTGAACTTAATTTTTCGTTTACGGTGTTCAAGGAAACTAGAGAAGGGGATTATCGGCGTATGATTTTAAAATTTGTGGAGTTTTATCTGATTCGAAATGTATCAAAAACAAAAACATTGCAATTGTTTCTTGTTGACTCGAGTGTGGAAAAACAATTAGTCCACTATTTCACCAGGTATTTAATCACAATATTTGTTAGCTACATGAGGAGTGTGAAACAATTTTTATATATATGTGAGAGCTTACAAGGAGTGCCATTACAGTGTGTTGTAGCTACAATTCACGCTGCAGTAATTAAAATGCTCCAGTAATTAAAACCTTGTTTACATGGTCGGCAAATGTGAAACTTCTGCACCCGAGCTGCAACTAGTAATTTTTTACCTGGCTGCAACCATAAGATTCTAGATACTACTGGCTGATGTAATTCAACTTCAGCATCTGAGCGCCACGTCTTTTGCAAATGTCCACAGACTTTGGATTTAATAAGTGCAAAATCGTAGTAACACTATATAATTATGCGTCACTCATGTGTAATAAACACCGAAGAATTTAAGGTGCTGTTTTAAATCTGGAAAATTTTATTTTTACTCATTTATTTAGGCCTCACCTTGATGGTTTCTATTGAAAGTATAGTATAGTCTATCTCATGAAAGAATTCCACATTTTGACAGTTCACTTCTGAGAAGTGTGTCTGTAAACTGAATTGTGGCACCTTGCTTTTCCAGGAAGCCAGGTAGGTTTAAATCTTCAAACAATGGAACAGCCAGGCATATTTCGCAGAAGAGAAACGTCAAAATATGGAATTCTATCATGATACAGACTAGGCCTATAGATGGAAGGTAAGGGCTTTTTTTTAATCATGCCATCCCAATTAAAAAGACGAATTAAATTTAACAATTATAGATTTATTAAACACTGTATTTAAATTGACCCCAAAAGCATTAGGCCTATGTTTGAAGTTTTCAACTCTGCACTAACAAATTCTTTACACTCTAAGCTTAGGCCTACTGGCACCTTTGAGTGTTAAAGTTGTAGGAGGTGCTGGCCATGTGAGCAAAGATGTGCAGGATGGAGAGTTGATGAGGAATAGGTATAGTATATTTCGAAGAGACAGAAACAGGAGAGGAGGGGGGTTACTAGTGGTCCTGAAAGATGGACCAGCCTAGAAGGGAAAGTGGAATGGGTGGGGGAGGCAGTAGAACCGAGATAAAAGTTCAGGGTTTAGAGAGAATTTTGAGTCTGATTGCAACCTACAGGCCACCAGGGGAAAAAGGAGAAATAATTGTGGCACTTAAGGAAAGACTAGATCAGATAGGGGAGGAGAGATGTGTAGTGGTAGCATGTGATCTAAACTTGCCAGGAGTAACATGGGAAGAAGGACCTGAGGGGGTAGGACCAATGACTCAAAGATGGGCATGTCAACTGGTAAATAGGAGATTGGGACAAGCAGTAGTAGGAATAACAAAGCAGAGGACCGGGAAGATGGCACTTTCTTCGATGTAGTCTTGGTTAGACCAGTTGAAGCGGTGGTCAGTTCAGTGGTATTAGAAGGAATTAGTGACAACAGAATCCCAGTAGTTGATATGGCCACAAAACTGATGACAAAGGTTAAAGAGAAGGCTGGGGCAGTTATAGTTAAAAAAAAAAAAGCAGATCAAACTAAAATATAGTTATACTTAAAAGAAAATTTTGAGAGATGGTCTAGGGAGGAAGAAATTGAAGAAATGTGGGCAGGTTTGAAAGAAATTTTAATAAATGTGGTTCAAAATTTTGTACCAATAAAGAATGTGGGAATGGGAAGAGACCCACCTCATTATGGAAGGGAAGGTAGTATGCTTAAACGCAAGTGTAGGCAGTTGCATGCTAAAAACAAAAGGGTAGAAAGCAAAAGTATGAGAGATGAGAGAGAAAATTAGGGAAAGAACTGACACAGAAAATAAGAGGCGAAGAGCTCGTATGTGGGTAAGATGATGGAGGAAGGGCAAAAATGTAGTTGGGATAAGCTATTTAAGTATGTAAGAAAGGTAAGAGGAAGTGAACAGAAGATACCAACACTAAGAAGGGAAGGGGGACCAGAATCCATAACTGATGAGGAGAAAGCAGAGGTGTTGCAGGAGCAGTACTTAACTGTGTTTGAGACAAGCAAAGAAGGTATGTGGGAAAGTAGGAAAATTAGTTTTTACAATTATAGATGTAAGATAGAGATGGAGGCACTGAGAAAGGTAATGGGGCTAATCAATGATAGAAAAGCAGAGGGACCAGATGGTATTGGAAATGTAAAGTTAAAGATGGGGGAATGTGAGGTGTACAGGTACCTACAGGTACTTTTAGCAAATCACTAGAACTTGGTAAGTTGCCAGCAGAATGGAAGACTGCAATAGTGGTTCCCATTTACAAGGGGGGGGGGAGAAGATGAAACTAGCCAGTTACAGACCAGTGAGCCTAACATCTAATGTTGGAAAAGTTATGGAGAGACTGGTGAGTGAATCTATTATAAGGGTAATGGAGGAGAATTGGCGTATGGACGATAGACAACATGGATTCAGAAAGGGGTTCTCATGTGAGTCACAGTTGGCAGGATTGGTGGAAGATATAGGGGAGGCTATTGATGGGAGGAAACCGGTAGATGCGTGTTTTGTGGATTTTGAAAAGGTGTTCGACAAGGTGCCACATGTAAAATTAATGATAAAACTGAATGAGTTGTTGGAGGATAAGGTGGTGGTAAACTGGGTGGGAGAGTATCTGAAAGGAAGAACCCAGAGTAAGAGTAGGATACACACACACAGAGGAAGGAAGGGTAACATCGGGGTTTCCACAGGGTAGTGTTCTAGGACCCCTCCTCTTTTTAATTATGATGGGGGATTTGGGGATAAACATGAATTGTAGGGTTCGTCTTTTTGCAGACGACTGTGTATTGTACAAGATGATCGGAGTTGGTGGGGGTCTGCAGGAGGACATAAACAAATTGGAACAATGGATGAAGGAAAGTGAGATGAAAATTAACGTAAATAAAACTAAAATTTTGAGATTTACACAGAAAAGAGAGGTAGTCAGAGACATATAGGCCTATATGGGGAGGACAGGAGATTGGAGAGGCGAACAGATATAAATATTTGGGAGTTATTCTTCAGGACGACTTAAGATGGGGCGAGCAAGTGAAGTGGGTTACAAGTAAAGGTAGAAGAGCGCTGGCCCTGCTGGGAAGGGTGTTAAGGGGGCACAAACAAGAAAGTGAAAGAAAAGGGATACAAAACAATGGTGAGGCCCATCTTGGAGTATGCGGCGGCAGTCTGGGACCCGTACGTGGGAAGGGAAGTGGTAGAGATGGAAAAGGTGCAGAGAAAGGCTGCTAGGTGGGTCACAAATAAGTGGAGGACACAGGGGGAGAGAGGAGGATTTCAGACCATCAGTAATGGTGAGAGGACTGGGGTGGGGCACACTGCAGGAGAGGAGGAGAGTGGAGCGGCTGGTAAGGATGTTTAAGGTGGTGAGGGGGGTGGGTGGGTAAGATACAGAGAGGTATATTTTGGGGAAAGGGGTGATCATGAGTGGAATATACAGAGGGTGGGGAAGAGGACGGAGAGAGGAAAAAACACTTTGATGGTGAGAACGGTGAAGGATTGGAATGAGTTGGCGAGGGATGTGGTTGAGGTGACGGGAGCGAGGGAGTTTAGGAAAAGGTTGATGGGGTCGGAAAATTGAGAAGAGGTAGTTTAAGTAAATCCTTGCCACAGGGCTGAGGCTCGATTGTAAGAAGAAAAATTAATAATAAAAAAAGTTAAATTGATACGAAACCATTTGAGCTCAGTCTGTAGGGAAAATAAATATGACGTGATTATAAGTATGTCTACATTACAACACATTCCCGTAATATTGTGATACATACAATTTTTTTTAACTCAGCAACATGTTAATTAAAGACAGCGCTAGGTAGTTTATTTTACATTGTTTCAAAAAAAAACTCTGTAAACTAAATGCCCTTACAGTTCACAATTCTATATAGGCATTTTGCAAAGCAATGCTAGGTAAAAAAATATCATTAATGTAGAATTTTGTATAAAAGTGAATAATGGCAGCCATTTTTCATACACACTGCAAGCAAATTTCACACATTTCAGAGGTTTACGGAACTAGCTGTAACTTTTTTGAAAAATTACATATTGTGGAGTTCTTAGTGTAATTTGAAAGCATCCATAGCGTACTATAATATACTATTTACATTGTAAAAATTTTCACATTTTCAAGACTGCTGCCATTGCTTTCAGCATTCTGGCTGCTGTTTTTTCCCACTTTAACCCCACATCCTGCTTCACCAAAGATACATTTAGAGAACTGCTATTTTGTGTGCTTTGTCTACATGTAGTACATAGCATCAAAGACCTGGGTTAGAGACTTACCTGTTGAAAAAAAAATGGCCTCGAACTTCAGAAAAAATGAAAATTTAACATTTTCAGAGTTAAAAAAGCTACTAATTATCAGCCTTAGTATGCAAGTGGTCCCATTCTATCATTTTCACTCCTGTAGAGTGTGCAGACACATTTGAAAATACGAAAAAATTTTGCCTATTTTGCAGTATTGAATCCTCCTTCTTTCTGAATGTGAAATAACTAGTGGCCTACGTGTATGAAAATATTTAAAATGTGACCTACTTTTACTTGAGTTAAATATTGGGAGACTACATGTTCTATCCATGCTGTCATTTAACTTAGAAACTTCAGAAGCAGCTCTGTATGCTACACAAGTTAATTCATTGTAAATGTTTTTTTTTTTATAAATTTAATTTTGGAATTATTTCTTGGACAATGATTCTATTTTCATTCTAACCAAAAGTCACTGTTTGCACACTTAGGCCTATACTAATATTTACACACTCATTAATGTTTGTGTTGCAATGTTACTTTTCATTGCATGCCATTTTCTAATTGAACATGACTGACAACATTTCACCAAGTTTGTTGCTTATTTTGTGATTTGTAAACAGAACAATAAATGTTGAACAATTTTTTAACAGGAGATCATCGGAAACTAAGTTAACTTTAGTTTTACAATATATAAATACTAATGTAAATAATGATATACATATGCATGATAAACATAAAATAATGATACATATGCGCATATAAACAATTCAATTAAAGATTAACAAAAACTATTTTTAAACTGGAGATCATCAGAAAGTAGTTAATGTTAAAGTTGGTTGCCACACCGGTTTGGAAAAATTTAATATATTTACCAATTAATTATATTGGTTTTGAGAGTCCAAAACCTCTTTTAGAAAAAAATATTTCCGGCAAATTTATTCTGGGCAGCTGTTTAAAGATGGCGGCATGCTTAATTTTGAGTGTTTTCATGCATTTGCGAAAAATTCAGTAGCACCTCTATTTATAACCCAATTTTCATGAAACAAAAACTAATTAATTCAGCAAAAAAAAGCTGTTCATGATGATAATGACAAATTACACTATATGTATTTACAAGATAATACTAATCAGGGGCAAAGTACATGAAAAAATTGTAAATTTTTCCCATATTCAAGGCAAAATTCGAACTTGAAGGGGACAGAACACCTTAACAAGATTCTGTCTATGAAAAGTATATATAGTAACACTACTTCTCAAAAATACTTCGACACCTGAGGTGTTTTGTCCCCTTGAAGTTTTATAATATCCTGAAAATGAGAAAATTTCAAAAAGTCTGACTTTTGTAGATTCATATCTCCTATGGGGGACATAAGAAAAATCTGATTTTATGCATATAAAAAGTTAGTAACATATGTAACAACATACTAAAATTTCGAGTGGGTATCTGCAGAGTAATGAAAATATAGTGCCATAAATTTCACAATAATACACTTTTTTCCCTTTGAATATTTCTGTGTTTAAAACCGTTGTAATCTACTAGATTGCAATAAAAACATACAATGTAATAACAAATACTAATGCTAAACATCTGTGTGTCCCACAATACAAATTACGACAAGAGACGTTTGCCAGACATATGCCTACTCCACAAAATTACAATCATATTTACCTCATAAGTCTTCTGTTTTGGAACAATTAATTACTTAGATAGGCTTGGTTTCTTCTCTTGGTATTCTGCTTAGTTTCCTGATATTTATTTCCTCTTCTTTAATTTGTTATCCAATAATTGAGTCAATTCTATGCTTGACTTGGAGTCTAAATTTCTCACTCTTCCAGTGCTTGTTCCAGATTCACTCACAGGAGGGACGACCGTTAGAATGTTTGTAAACGGCATACAGGCGTGATCATTTACTGATTTAAAAACAATGTTGCTGGTCCGGCCAGATGAAAGAAGTGGACAGTACAATCTTCTTCATCCTTATGCACTTGAGTTACTTCTCCCAGCCACCATCTAGACTCATATACGCAGGCTACGTAATCTTTTTCTTTAATAACAGGTACAATGTCAGTTGGAAGAATAGCAAGTGTAGCATCCTGAAAGTCATTTGAAGTTGATGTTATATAGCACCTAATTCTTTGCGTGTCAAGAGGTACAAAGCGATGTTTTTCTCGTGTTTTTGGTACTTGCTGGGCATTTTCAAATCTGTCATGTAAATGGCTAGTTGCAATTATAATGTAATTTTGCTTGAGTTAGAAAAATACTATGCCTGTTATATTGGACTTGCAAAAGTTGAACATTGTATCTGGATCCAAAATATGTCCTGATGTCACTCTTTGAAGAGAGGTCTTGGATACTAGCCGCTTTACGGTCCCGCCAATGCCATCACATGGCCCTGTGCCATGGGACGTAGCAAAAAAATTCCATTCTGCCTCAATATGAAAGTCATAATTGTGGTAACAAAGATTGATGAATTTTTTTTTTGTTTTTGTATTGACCACTTGCACCATCTGAAAAGTAGATAATTTTTTTTATGAATGGGAGTGATGCCGATATTTCAGAAACAAGTCGCTTTTGGAATGCATACACTGCCAAAGTATTGTGGTACATGTAATCACTAATGAAACAATTTTTAGAAACTTCTATGTTTTCTGATGGGTCTCTATAGTAAATAACAAATGGATGAATTGTTGCTTGTTTGTTGACCCAATGGAAACTTTGAATTTCATCTGGAACAATGAAGGTAAATTTTTCTGAGAAATCTCCAATAACAATGCATTCCATGGATTCCAAATTTCGTTTCAGTTCTTTCAGGTAGTTTGACTGGGTTTTGGAAACAAAATGATGTTTCTTTAGGGAAACTAGTTTACAAATCAGATCTTCAGTAAACTCTTCACGTGATTTGGTTATAGTTATCAAGTCAGCCCTGTCTGTTGCTACCCACTGCTTATAGGTGATGTTGTCTTCAAATGTTCCACTTCATCTCCGAATTCTAGTTCCATAAAATCGTGTACTATTTGTGACCCTGCACATTAGGCACATTCATCAAACATACAGCTTTCACTTTTCATATCACAAACCATGGATTCCAGAATCTCTTTGTAATCTATGTTAAGTTTTGCACCATCAATCATAAGTTTTACATTCTGATGAGCAACGCATACACAAACCGAATGTGTACCACTGGCACCTGCTAAAATACACCATTTAGGTCTAAGTTCTGCGAACTTAGAGAACCCAATCTTAACATCTGGATGTTCAGTACGAAAATATTGATACAATTCCTTTAAATTGCAAAGTATTAGTCTTTTCTGCATCTGTTGTTTTTCTCCATTTTCTTTTCGATGCGACACAAAATCCTTTTTCCCAGGACATATCCTACTGTGATTGTCATTTTCGTAGAAGTGTTTTATCGTTTCTACAGTCCCATGTGACAGTTTCCTACTTTTCTTCTTTTCAATACCAGGTAGTATACAATATTTCTTTACCAGCTTCCTAGTATTTTTAACCAAATATTGTCTCGCTCCAAACTCTTCATACATTTTAAATATTGACCATGACTGTGGTACCAAACTTAAGATTTTTACCTTATCAGCTACTTCATTGCTCTCTTTAAATCGGTCTTTCAGCTTAGGGCCTACACAAAAGAATATCATACTCAGCCTCCTCTGATGGATTTCCAATATCCTTCTCTTCACATGGTAAACGAAGTGAGGTACTCAATTTTTCTCTGAAGACAGATGTTACTGTAGTTACATTAATTTCTATTGCTTGAGATCTCTTTTCATGATTGAGTTTCTTAATTTTAACAGGGGATACTCCTAGGGCCTCACAAGCAGTCTTAACTGCACCTGCTGTTTCTTCTACAGATGCATATGTTTCAACAACAGGCTCTGTGCTATAGTTTTCTGATATTTTCTTAAAACATGTAACATTCATAACTGGATTTATTTACTTGGATATACTCCATTGCGAAATAAATGACTGTTAAAAGAAAACATAAATAAGCAGAGTATGCTTTAGTCATCAGGATACAATGGAGTATGTCCAAGTAAATAAATCCAATCATGCACTCCCATTGCACAGTTCTTTCAAAGATCATGTAATGCATAATCCCATTCCTGGGACCAACTGAAAATCTGGTCTGGAATGCAAACGTGCTACTTTCAGACTAATTTCTTTCAGCCCTTTGGTTATTACTTTATGACATTGAAATGGGTCACAACAACGTTGACCAAAAAGATGAAAATATTTATGTACATATTTTTTGTAGTGGTATTCACAAACTGTGTTAGATTTGTAACACATAATCTGCATTTTAAATTTTCCTGATTTTCTTCACTTAAGTCACTAAACGTATTTAGCTTATCATTTGTATCCTTATTTGCAGTCTTCTTTACAACACACACCCACAGAACACTCCATTGTTAACACCTCACTTTCAACCTATTTTACCTACTATAGCTCCCTGGCTACACGAGCTGCATTCAACCATGCAGCTATGAACAGTAACAGAGGTTGCAGTAGACTGTGTGGTGTGCTCCAACAGCAATATTACATCATGTGGTAAGCTTATCTACAAGTAGAGACTTGCTGAACTAGCACTCTGTTCTGATAAGACTAGGAGTGCATGCTACAGTCTCATTACTGGGAGTAAACATTACACAGCAGTGTGCAGCACTACCACTGCACATACAAATTTCCTTATTAATTTGACATCAAATTCATTAAATACTTTCCAATATAATTAATATTTTTTTTTTTTTACGATCGTGTAGTTTAGCACATGTTTATGGCACAATATTTTCATTATTCTGCAGATCACCTACTCGAAATTTTAGTATGTTGTTACATACGTTACTAATTTTCTATATGCTTAAAATCAGATTTTTCTTATGTCCCCCATAGGAGATATGAATCTACAAAAGTCAGACTTTTTGAAATTTTCTCATTTTCAGGAGCTTATAAAACTTCAAGGGGACAAAACACCTCAGGTGTCGAAGTATTTTTGAGAAGTAGTGTTAGGGCCTACTATACTTTTAATAGACAGAATCTTGTTAAGGTGTTCTGTCCCCTTCAAGTTCGAATTTTGCCTTGAATATAAGAAAAATGTACAATTTTTTCATGTACTTTGCTCCTGATTAGTATTATCTTGTAAATACATATAGTGTAATTTGTAATTATCATCATTAACAGCTTTTCTTGCTTAATTAATTAGTTTTTGTTTCATGAAAATTGGGTTATAAATAGAAGGGCTACTGAATTTTTCGCAAATGCATGTAAACACTCAAAATTAAGCATGCTGCCATCTTTAAACAGCTGCCCAGGATAAATTTGCAGGAAATAATTTTTTATAAAATTAGTTTTGCACTTTCAAAATGCATATTAATAGAAAGTTTCAGAATTTTTAAACAACGTGCAGCAACCAACACTGGTTGAAATGTTGTGGAATGACCCTATACGAAGGCTAGTGTAAGTAATGAAATACATATGCATAATTTACATAAGATAATGCTATATATGTGGGTATATTTCACGAAACTGGCCATTTTAATTACCTGGTATATGAAAATTTAATTTTTTACTAATTTGAATTTGCTACTTATTATTATTATTATTATTATTATTATTATTATTGATAAAAACACCGCAGTTTATGTCCTCAGGTACTTCGGAAACTCAGAACTTGTTCTGTCAGTCCCACGAGAGATCATATACTATATTGCTTATCCTGCTTAATATTTTAATCGCAACTTCCCACAGACTTCCGCGAATTGACCCATGAGACGCGTCCACTCTTCGTGATGGTTGAAGCAGAAGTCTGTTTTCTCCACGGCTTCCCACAAACGTCCGCGGTGGCTCACGCGACTCGTCTACCCTTCAGGGAGGTTACCGCTGGATTCCCCCTGCATACCCGGCTTACCACAATCATCAGCGGTGGCTCCATGCGACGCATCTACCTTTCGCGGAGGTCGCCGCTGGAGTCCCCCTTAACTTTCGCCTTTGTGCCTACGTGGCGAACTCATCTAGGACAACACCCCTTTTAACTTTCAGCCAATTCCGTCTCTCGTGGGTGATGACGACAACAAACCCTGACATTCCTCCGTATCAATTTATTGCATCATCTTTTTTAAATTTACATACATTAACATTAATATCCCTTTGAACTTATTTACAAAATTTGATCAATTTATGATGAGTAGTTCTAAAGTTAATATTAAATTGCACAGCAGGGGGATGGGCGTAACCACGCCTCTCGGTGCCTTAATTTTCAGCATCCAAGCTGTGCATCCCTCGTCGGCTCAAGGATGTTCGCTCGCTATCAACCCGTGTTTTCCTAACTTTCCCTCCCCTGCTGTGTCAAGCGTCAATCTGCCGTGACACAATGCCACACTCCTCTGGTCATACTCGCCTCTCGCCAGTACTCAAAACTAAGTTACACATTAATTACTTAAAAATATTTTTTGCAGTTGAGCCACATAAAACAAACAATCCTAATTACAATGCAATTTCAACTGGCTTTCTACGACTATCCTAACCTAAATTACATTATTTACAACATATATATATATTTATTTATTTACATTTAAAGGCTATATGCCGGTTACAACTTTCACTTTTGATTATGGCGAAGGGCTGCTAGAAAGTGTTGCCTTTCTTCTTGCTTTTCTTTTTCATAATGTATTAACCTTTGTCTTTAGCTTTTCTATCTTTTCGTGTTCTTAGGTCCCTATACGTTTTAATTCTGTCTTTTTTAATATATTTCATACCTGTTTTCTTTTGATTGGAATATAATGTACCTTCATAATTTTTTCGTATTCTTTTGTAGGGAGGTCCCACAGAGCATTGCTACATATAGGGACTGTACAGAGTTTTGGCATACATGTTTACATTAGTCATCTTATTGACACAATTATATATTAATGATTACATTGCTTTTAACATACATAATAGAAATAACTAGTTTACAAGAATCTTAAATAATTTTTGTAGCTCTATTAGCAATTCTTTGATTTTCCAGTTTCAGTGTTCTCCCCAGCACAGATTTAGAGCTGGATGGTTCACGATACCAGCTGGGTGCATCGTGGATTAAGCTTGATGGTGTTGATGGGAATATCGGTTTCTTTGCCGGGTGGTGCGCCCGGCAAAATGGGCCTGGGGAGAACACTGCAATTTTTTAGTAATTTAAGTATTATTATAGTTTTTCGTAATACATTTTGTAAGTTAATAACTTACATATGCAATAACTGAAAGCAAAAAAGACATTTAATAATTTTATTTTAGTGCACAAATTGGTGGTCAAATAAAATCAAGTAAAAGCTAATTATATAACAAGTAATTCATTATTTGTTTGTGCGAAATCCGTAAGTTCTATATTAAAAATAAAACTATATCCCAACTCAATATATTACCTTGCCCCTAATAATTGATTATATTTTATTTCTGGTGAATTTTAAAAGGACACAATGCAAAATCAAAAATAATTTTTTTTTGGTGGCTGTAGTAGTTATTAGCATGTACCAGAAGTCGTCATGAAGTGAACCAGTAGTCGTCATGGGTGACGACTATTGGATCTGATGCTCGTGTTACATTTTAGCTTGGAGTTGACAATGTGTATTCTTTAAATACATTTAACATTGTCGTATGAAGTTACAGTTATTAATACTTAATATTCACCAGTGCTCATCACTTCGACGAACACTGGTAAAGCTTCATAATCGGTGACCCAGTTGTCGTCACCCACAGTATAACAAACCCTAACGACACTGTTTATATAGCGACACTTTAAACCTTTCATTAATATATTCTGAGAATGCCGAACTCACCATATTGTAATACAACATTAAGCAAATAATATAGGCCTACAAGATTTTAAATACACTTACCGCCTATCCAAAATGCAGTAAGAAATTATTCTCGCAGCACAGAAAGCACACATTTGCTGGAATATTTTATGCTTAAATGTATAAAGATGGATGTGATCCAAAATTGATCGGGTGCGTTCATGACCACAATGTCTGAAGAAATTGTCATAGAGTTGAGGCAGTAGAATATTGATTATATTTCTTATCAATATATATAAATAAAAGTGACGAGCACTGGAGCAGTGACGAGAACTGGTGTACTTACCTTATATAAACTTCAGTATGAATTTAGGGAACACTCAAGCATGTTGGATGCAGCAAGTTAGAAGATGCCCTTGATGAAAATATGTAGGCACAGGATTTTCTTAGATTTAAAAAAGCATTCATTACTGTTAATCATAATATATTATTACATAAGTTGGACAACACTGGAATCAGAGACAATACACAAAAATGGTTTTATTATTATCCGAACAACAAATCACAATACGTTGTTTAATCTCAACAAGAAAGTACAGATCTCACTGTAAGATGTGGGGTCCCACTAGGATGTGTCCTCGGACCACTACTTTTTCTAGGCTAATATGTATTAATGACATATATCTACCACTTCAGGGAAAAGTTATATTATTTGCTGATGACACTAATGCGTTCTATGTAGGCAGAGAACTATCAACAGTCTTAGTAAATATGAACAAAGGCATACATTTGTTAAATGCCTGGCTAGCCAGTAATAAGCTATCTGTTAATCTTAAAAAAACATATAATTTTCCACAAGCCTTTAACACATGTCAATATAACAAAAGATATTAGGATGCATGGTGAATCAATTGACACAGTACAAATGGTAAAGTTTATGGGGTTAGTAATCGAAAAGCACTTAAGTTGGAACGGCCATACGGTACCAAAATTAAGTGCCACAAACTTCCGTCTATAGTTGTAGCATTGACAAGGCTTAGCCATATATTGTCCCGGATTTAAAAAGTAGCAAATATTATACAATTATAATTCACACACTTATAAAAAATTCTTAAAACCATTGATGGTCCTACAAAACAGAGCAATTAAGAGTACTGTATGGTTTATAAATCCACTGACTCCTAATAAGCTATTACACTACATATCTGGCACCTTACTTCTAAGTGTTCTAGTTAAGGTTATAGTGCAGAGCTCAGGAGAAGGCAAGGCTCAGGTCTTTGGCTGGTGGTTACATAAAAAATCATGCAGCAACTGAATATTTAAAATTTTGTTTATTTGAAATGGAATGATCCTTGATAGTCTTCCAAATTTTTTTCTTATCTGATAAAGCTTTTTCAATATTATCCTTATATATTATTTTCAGGTTTCTTTTATCCCAAGTTATTTGGTTTCTTAGCCTCTAATATTCATTTTTTATGACATTATTACGGTACTAGGTTATTTTTTTGTGGATGTGAATAATGCATCCTGTCTGTGTATTGTTTTTTATAAATCTTTTGACATCCATTTAACACTATATTTATCAGATTTTTTTTTTACTCTTATTAACATATCTATGTATAACAAGATTTTATAGCCTGATGGAAAATGTTACACATATCCTCAAAATAGTTTTCAATATTCTTCTCACCACTAATAAAACTTTTTTGTTGCATATATATGTTTATCTTTTGGAAGTTTGTTTTCACTATTAGACTCTCAGAACTATTAGTTTTTGGCTTATATTGTTTACTTTCACTGATATTGTTCATATCTGTAGCCTAATTAGTATATTGTAATCTCTAATATCCGTGAGTACATAGCTTCTCTAAGCATTTTGACATATACATGATCAATCAGTGAACTACCATTTTCTGTTACCCTAGCATGAATACTTCTATTACAACATAAAAAACAGTGCAATAATAGGAAATTATTATAAAAAGTTACTAATTGCTTACTATTATTTAATATATTCACATTAGTATCACCACAGATTATGGTATTATGATAGTTACATTGGGCAACGCTATTTTATAAATCAGCCAGTAGGTTATGAACAGTGTCTTCTCGATGGTTGTAGATTCTTATTATAATAAATTTTTTAAGCCCTTTTGATATTTGTGTACTTAGTATATTATGAATACTGTCTAAAGAGTATAAAGGTTTTACTGCCCACTGATTATGGGTGTTGAATTGCTATCCCACCCCCCCCTTTTTTTACCCTCTCTGCTACTGAAATTAGCATTAAAGTTAGCTAAAGATGACTGATAGTATTTTGTATCATTTGAGTTTAACCATGTTTCGTCTAAAACTAAATCATCAATTTGTTTACTCTGGTTTAACAGCAATTCTGTCTTGAAGCTTATTTATTACATTTCTTGTGTTAAGGGATGAGTCTAAGCTGATTGCAGTTACTGTTTGTTAAACTGTACAAACCAAGTGTTTCATAAGCAATTTCTTTACAGTCTAGAGTAACATAGTAATCCAGATCATTATTAAAGTCAATCATGAAATGTGTTTATGTCAGGCTAACTTACTTGGATTATAAGATAGGCTCTGAGTTTTTTCAAATCATTTTCATTCTTGATCCACACCGCCGGGTTGTTTTCCATTCTCACAATGATTTTGCAGTCTCTCACCCAGACAAATTTTATTGCGGTCTCAGGTCTCTTTGTTTCTTTGTGTAGCATCTTGTGGAATGGTGTGAGGTTTTTGTTGAGATATATCTTCTTGCTAGTATGGTCTTTCATGCTGATGCTGTGAGTGGTGAGGTTAGGTACATTTTTTTATTGTAGAAGTTCATTTTTCCCACCTGCAGACTAATTTTAATTTAATCGGGCACTATACATTCTGTGTGCAGCATCAATTTCATTCCTTGTAAGAGGCACTTGTAGCTCTTTGCTCAAATCTTCTATAATTTGTACACATCATCTTTTTTTTTTTGCGGTATGCCATGAATTTTAATATTATTTTCCCTTTGGTATTGCTTTATATCCTCCATATCTGTCTAGTCTTTTCAAGTTGGGCGAGCTCTGTAATGTTTCCTTAATGACTTTTACATCACTTTTCATGCATTCAATCTCCGAGTTGAAATGATCCAACAAATTTTGGAATACCTTATTTTCCTCAACTTTTTTTTGATAAATGCTCCAAGACGTACCAATTCAGTGTAAATTTTTTACATTTACCCATATACTTCATTCTTCAATCCCTGACCTCACAGTATTCCCTGTCGCAGTAATTTCTTTTTATCCTTTACATAAGTCGTAAACGTGATTACTCATCTTGAACACATTCTTTACGGAACCAAGATTTACACTATCCATCACACCCTATTCTTAAATCTCCACTATTTACTTTTTTTACTGCAGCAAACACAAGACTGTACAGCCGGCACCGCCATGCCTTGTCGCTGGTGAAGTTCTTACATTGTTTGTCACTATCTCAAGTGGTGACAGCGCTCTTTTAAAATATTCACTTGTTTCACCCATATCGATTCCTTTGTAATTTTGAGGTGAGTTCTTGGGCCTTTAGGATGAAAAAATATCACCTTTGTACTCTTCCTCTTCCCCCACTTTCTTTGCCTGCAACAGTCCCAATCATACATAAAACACACACAGTCTTTCAGGTTTGGAGGAATTGTTTGGGATTGTGGTTTTGTGATGGGTACCACTAAATAGTTCCGTGAAGATGAGTATTGGAACACAGCAAGAATGTCTCCATTAACTGGAACAAAACCATGATACTGTCTTATATTGTGAATGGTTTCAACTTCTTTAAATCATCTTTCAAGAAACTTCTCTTTATGAACAATATCATCTGATGACGCAAAGAAAAATGTTATTCCAGAAATGTTGCTAAAACAAAAGTTAAGCATTTCTTGTGGCGATAAAATATGGTTTATCAGTGGTCCTTTTTAAATTAGCCATTGTCACAAGATGTTTAACTGTAGCCTACCTCCGATACCATCACACAGTCTTTTGGCATGTGATGTGGCAAAAAAAATGCCATTCAGCAGTTAGACCAAAATCATCCTTGAGTTTAGCCAGATTAACAAAGTTTTTTTTTATTTTGTATTGAGGTGCTGAACCATCACTAAAATAATACACTTTTGTCCAGTTATGAAATCTATATTTCAAGTGTTGAAGCAGCATTTTCTGAAAGGAGTGAACAACTATGGTGTTATGTGTCAAATAGTTGCTAACTATCCAAAGTCTTTCATACTTTGTTGAGTCATTTTCTTTGTAACATACACAACAAATGGGTGTGTTGTGGCTTTAATGTTAACCCAATGGAACGACCGTATTTCATGCTGCATTACAAAAGTATAGTTTTCTGAGGAATCAGCCAAAATTGTGCCCTCATTAGAAGTAATACCTTATTTTTTTATTTAAGGAATTCAGACTGACATTTTACAATAAAATATGTATTGAATTTTTAATTCTATTCTCCGTTCACTCTTAGTTGAGTTTTAGGATAAACAAAGCAAATTATAAACAAACATGTTTATTGGCTGCCGACCGCCGTGCACTGTGATCTTGCATAAGAAATAGATCTTTCTTTTTGTCGTGTACATATACATTTACCACTCCCATCACTTAATGAGAGAGTTATATTAACAAATATCTAAACTATCCAGATGTTGCAAACAATATCTACGATGCAATATGATTATTACTATAATTATGGTTAGCGGACGACACGTCCGTACAGTTGATTCGCGAGTTATTTAACGACTGACGCACCGTTAAAGGTATGAGTTTCTTGGTACACTTGCTAGTATTAAGAGATGTACAATTCTCTGAAAACACCAAAAGTTTGGTTCAGTAATAATTACCACCGTAAAAATAACTCGGAAATATCACAATCAGATATGTTTTGTTTTTTTTAAAGTATTTTTGGACATTTACGCGTTAATGTTGTGGCTACTGCGAATGGTTTCTCCGTGTATCCATTTTCCATTCCAGTTCGTCCGAACCAAAATTCCTTGATCTATTTCATTCCGTCCTCGCGTCGGTTTATATTTACATAGTTTGCGGATTAGGTTATGTGACGCTGCATGTGAACAGTGAAATTGTCTTGCATGGTTTTCGTTATGTGAATATATTTCTTCATTACGTAACAAACTGTGGTGATGTTTATAAGGCAAGAATAAAAATATCGCATAACATTCTGTAGAAAAAAAATGAATATGTGACGTGAATTATCGACAGATTGTTTGGTGATTTTCCAAAACTAAGTACAAAATCATCCAGGAGGACTTTACAGTAAGTTTAATCGCTCATTTTGTTGATTTCAACTTTTTCCTGCATGTAGTGCCAAATTTTCGTTATGTTAGTACCAGAATATTTTAATACGATCGTAAGTCTTGTCTTGATAATTTCAATTTAATTTTGAAATATACTGTAATTGCACATGATGTCAATATTTTTATCAAGTTTTTAAGTAATTTTTGTTTCCATATATCAACAACGTGTACAGAATTTTCACGCAATATTGTTTTAATGTATAGGGCGTTGTTGTTTCCGATGATACAGACTGTACACAGTTTTTTGTCTGTTGGAAATAGTACGTCGGCACGCTGCACAAATTGAGCCAATTAGAATTTAGTGAAGTGCAATGATATTACATTATTTGTTTACTTCAGAACTCAACTTAGATTGAACGGAGAAGATCAACTATTTCTTTAGATCAATCACAATGTCTTCAACAGTTTTCACTAGGGTGGCGAGCTCACATAGATCCATTGACAACCATTGTTTGTACTTTATTTCTCTCAGTAACCTATCTTCCCCGCAGAAAATTCCATTTACTACATCTGTCCCAGGACAATTATGGCATTTTGAGAGCATACAACGTTCTTTTGAATCGTCACAATCATTCATTTTCAATAAATCTTTGTATGACATTTTACTTGCTGTAGCTGCCAACATTAACTTCACATTTTGGTGCTGTAGGCACACACATACAGAATGTGTTGCTGGCACCAGTTGATACACAACACTTGGGTCTTAGCGAAGCAAACTTTGAAACCCTAACTTGATGTCTGGATAACTTCCTTTGAATTTCAAGTAAACTTTATTTAAATTAAAGAGTACAAAATATTTTGTTTCTTTTATCTTTGCTCCACTTGGAGATCTTGTTGTTACACAGTCCTTTACACCAGGCATGATCCAGCTTACATCATCACTCTTGTAAAATTCACAACTTTTATGATGTCATCACTTATGTGATGTACACTTTTTTATGAACATTTTTTAGCACTCCATGTTTTGCTTTTCAAGTTCTTACATTTCTTACTAAATGCTCACTGGACATAAATTCATCTTTGATTTTAGAAATGCTCCACTGTTTTGGCACCAAACTTAAAATTTTTTATTTCTCATCAAATGTGCTAGGATGTGCAAATTTCACCTTTAACTATTCTATTAATTCAAGGTAGCCTAAATTCTAGTTTTGGCATGATTTCTTCATGGTCAGTAGCGTCGCTGGGAAATGAGACAGTTGCTTCTAATTTTCATCGAATTTTACATGTTAGGTTATTAATATTTTGCTCTTTTCTTTGTCTTCTTTTACAATTAGAGTACTTATGTAAATTAATAGGAGATTCATCTAAAATAATGCATGCTTGTCACACTCAAGTTCTGTAGTTTTATTCAACTTTTCAAAACAGTGTGTGTATACAGCCTTACCTGGTATGTTTGTGATGTTCATGTTTAGCAGACAGCTGCAAAGTGATTTCCTTTAAGGACTTCAAAATAGGTTTCTTATGCATACAAAATGGGTCACAACACTTATTACCATACAAGTGAAAGAACTAGTTAACATATTTCTTGTGATGGGAGTATGTACAGATATTTACAACTTCATCCACACACGTCTAAATCTAATGTTTTTATTTCAGCGCATATTTCAATTTCAGTTAGTAACTATGATGATCTAGAGTAAACTAGTTTATGGTACTTTTCCTTAACGAAACCACCAACAGATCATCCCTGTCAAATTTAGAAAACATGCTTTACAACAGACTTACGAAGACTGAAGCTCCAGGCAGGATATGTGTCGTCTGCTTATCCGCATGATGCAGTCTCATTGAAACTGTTTGCATCACCTTTTCAATTTCGTATATTTCAGAATAGTAAGATGAAAATATTGGAAAGAGCAGTGTATAATAGATTAGTTAGTTTTTCGAAACTTACAATCTATTAAATAATGAAAAACGTGGTTTTCAGAAGAAAAAATATATACAATGAATTCAGTTCTTTTACTTATTAAAAAAAATAACAGAATGTTCAGTAGATTGTGGAGAAAATACTTGTGGATTATCCTGGATTAAATTGTGTCTTGAAAATAGATTTCAGAGGGTGGAAATTAAAAAAGGAAATGATGTAAATACCTCTAAATGGAAAAAGATTGTGGATGGTGTTCCAGAAGGGGCATTTTGGGGCCCCCGTTTGTTCATTATATATGTTAATGATTTGGCAAAAGAAATAAAATTGGTAGATGTCACATAATTTACCGATGATACTAGTATAGTTGTAAATGTGTGTGATAAGAATAAGTTCAAAATTATATTTATAGATACTGTAAATTAACTTGTGTAAGGTTAATAAAGGTTATAAGTTAATACTAAATATTGACAAAACTAAATGAAATTAATTTGATAAGCATAGAAAGGAAAACAAGAAAATATTAATAGATACTAATTATTTAATGATAGAAACAAATGTAATAAAATTTTTAGGGTTATATATTGATAATAGGAAAAAATGGACTAAACATATTACTTAGAGAATTGGTTGATGACAAAACCCTTATGATGGCTTATTATGCGGTTTTTCATTCTGTGATTAAATATGGTATAGAATTTTGGGGAAATGCTGTGGAAAGTAAAAAAAAATTATATTACAGAATAAAGCACTAAGAATTTTGGCCAGAGTTGATGAAAGGGTATCTTGTAGAGATTTGTTAAAAAATTAAAAATATTATAATTTTATAATGTATGTGTGGTAAATCGTTTAAAATTTGTAAAAACAGATTGTTACATATTACAGAATAAATGAATGTCATGATCATGACACAAGAAATAGGCCTGTCATAGATTATGGATAGGCCTAAATCAACATATGACAAAATGTTATAAAAATGGAATCTTATACTCAGGTCTATGTTTATAAAACAAACTACAAAATAAAATAGTCATGGAAAATGAGAGGAGTATTTAATGTTAATTGATAAATAGTATGTATTGATTTTGTAATTAACTGTTTTTTAATTAAAGACGTGAATGTATTAGTAAGCTTTTTGTAATTATTGATGATAGTTTAAAGAAATTTTTTGTGACAACAATTCATAATATTGTTTGTTTTTATGTTATTTTATCTTTTTATGAGTTTTATACTCAAGAATCTTATATTTATGGAATCTTATTGTTATATATTTATTTTTATAAACTGTAAAACTATGGTTAAAATTTTTTAACAGATATTGTTTACAGTTTGTCAGTTATTGTTTTATGTATTTTATACTTTTTACGTACTGAATTATCTAAGGATTTTAACATGTTTATAAAGATAACTGTATTATATATCATGCTATTTATAAATGTCAAATGGACAATGTCTATATCCCAATTAGTGTTCAGAAGAAAACAAATAAATGAATGAAAAAAGATTTAAAAATATGTTGTAAGTATTATTTTTATCAGTAAAACTATGTAGTTTTATAATCACATAATCTATAAATGTAAATTAAATTTTTATTTGTGCAAATTTTTCACAGCTGTGAATTTTTTTTAAGTAACACTTTCCATGTTACTCATAAATGTTAACTCATATTCAGAATGAAGTATGATTTAATAATGTTACGAACTACGTGAAGTTAGGAAAAATAATGTTTTTTTTTTGTATTTTCAAACATCAGTGTATTCAACAGGGGTGAAAATAACAGAATGGTATCACTTGCACTAAAGCAGGTATTTAGTATTACCTTACTTAAAAAACACAAATTTTTGTCTGACTTTGAAAACAGCAAATTTTCATTTTCTTAAGTTCACGACCATATTTTTCCAAGAGATAAGTCTTTAAGGGTGTTCAAGTGCGATAAAGTTATAATTTTATATTTCTATGAAAGAGTGTTATTTTTGTAGACAATAATTGTGAGTACAGTTTCTGTTACAAAATAATTTTAACTCTCATAGTTTTCTTATAACAGTGCATCAAAGTCAAAATTGGCATGTTCTGCTGCCATGCAAGTTGTGAAAACCGATTGACTTACGTGACATAATATACAGTGAAAGAACATGTCACGGGCTACATAATAAAACATTTTAAAAAAATCCAGTGAACTATTTTTATATTTTAAAAAATAGCTGAATTTTCCTGTTCTTTTGCAATTTTTTTTTAATTCAAAATATTTCGTTATAGTCTTTTAAATACTTTTTGGCATATCTCATGAGATGTAATATCACAGTGAATTATTTTATTCAAATAGGTCAATTGGTTTTCACTATTTGATGGCAGCAGAACATGCCAATTTAGACTTTGATGCACTGTTGTGAGAAAACTGCGAGTTAAATTATTTTGTAAAAGGAAACTGTACCCACAAGGATCGTCTACAAACCTAACACTATTTCATAGAAATATAAAATAATGATTTTACCGCACGTGAACACCCTTAACCCAGGTAACTTTGATGCTAATTACTGTACTACATGTTGACTAAGCACACAAAAGAGCAACTCTAAGGCCGTATTTCTAAACGTTTGTATAAGGGTTTAGGTGCAGCATATGTCATGCCTAGGCCTTATCGGTATTCCTAAACGTTTGTATAAGGGTTTAGGGTAAGGTCATTGCCTATTCAGGACTCATCTGTGACTTTTCCTTGTCCTAATATAACTACGCATGCGCAGTACGCTTAGCCCTACAGACGGCTACGCACGTTACAACGTATTTTACCGCTTGCTGGACGAATATTGTTTTTAATAATAAAAAGAGAAAACAAAAACATTCTAATCATACAGAAAATGAAACTTTGTGGCAGCAGGAACACTAAATAATAACTCACTAGCATTTTAAAAGCCCAAATAATCCAAAATCAACAAATTTGTAGTTTTAAAAGCTTTGCAGTATACATATATTTTATTGGTCGTTCTTGCGTAAGTGATCGAGTAGCTCAGGCGCTAAGGTGTCGGCCCGGTAATAATTTTATTTGGGTTCGAATCCCGGTCACTCCATTTTTTTACTTTTTTATATATTATGTATCACAATAAGGTAAATATGAAATTAATGTTTATTTCCATAAATATAGTTTCTAAGTATTAAACTGACTCAAACATATAGAAGTAAGATAAATGTATAATGAATCATTAATTAATAGAAATTTTTTACCTCTGTAAATTGTAGTCAACATGTAGGAATACCATGTCTAGTGTACGGAATATAATGACTTGACTTTTTTTGTTCTTTAAATGCTTGCAAATAGAATGAATAATGGACGTACGATCAATAGGCACCTTTTGTAAACCGGCCTACTTAGAAAATATGCAATTACAATTGTTACAAACTGTTATATACTGTTGATTTAAACACATTTTTGTAAGATATGATACGTTTAACCAACATTCAGAAGTTCTGACTAAGTTTTTATTTACAAACATTCCAATATTTTTAAAATTAATTTCCGAAATAAAATTTTTACAAGTAAAATAAAACGAATGTGGTTTATATATTTTTTCTTAAACAACTCTTATTTAATCTGCGTTACGTCATGTTAAATAAAAGTTTCAGAAATAATTAAATGTGTTCACGATAAATTCACATACAAAAAAAAAAGTAAATCTGTAATGGGATGTTTCCAAAACAGCTAGCGTGCTATAAATAATTTGTAAAATTATCTCCATTCTAGTGCCATTGTAATTAAAAATTTAGTTAAATACATGAAAATAAATTACAGATTCGTAAAAGTCTAATTAAAAAAATCGTTTGTACGACAGAAAATCTGCTCGCTAGTTCTGTGACTTGAGCATAGAGGCGATAGGATATTTAATAGACGTGCTGCTCTTAACTTAATAGTTTTTTTTTTTTTTTTTT
>PNEQ01091091.1:0-26714 GCA_003012365.1 Medauroidea extradentata | reverse complement strand
CTCATTTTCATGCTAAAATATGTGATACTTTGGGTGCAAGAATCTAAAAATCCATTGTGTTCATTGCAACGGAAAAATTCAGATAGAAACTTTGATGTATTAGTGACAAAACAATGTAGCGATTTTGTGATAGAGATATTAGTTCATTTTGAAAAAATTATTTTCGAAATCACTGCAAAACTACCAGGCATGGCCTTAACACCTAGCTGTTGAGAGCACACTAAAAATTCCTCACTTCACTTCGTCTGTGTGTACAACTATCCAGTCATTATCTGTCATAGTTACAAAAAAAAAGCATAGCAAATAAAAAAACTAGAAACTGAGCGGAGTTTTTAAGTAAACATAAACGGTCATGACTGGATTTAGTTTCTTGGACGTACTCCATTGTAAAATGAATGACTGTCAAAGAAAACTAAACAAACATCCTTAACAAAGATCATAAAAATGGTTGTCTTCGTAATGTCTCTCTAATGCCTGTACGAAAACCTTACTACATCTACTCAATAGAGTAGACATTACTCTAAAACCGGGCAAGAACCTTGTGCGAATGCGGTATACTGGCCCGCAAGATCTCTAAACATTCAACTCGATCTTGTCGTCGGATCTACTCAGGTCTACCCTGCTAGAGAGCAGAGTAGATAGCCACCAGCAGACGAAATACAGAAAAGTGCTAGTTAAAAGTAAACAAACACAGACGTCCGCGTGTATACACGAAATAAAATCTGTTGCAAAGCGTTTGAGTGCATGTTCTCTAAAACAGACGATGTCGGAATGTAGTATTTTTGTAGGACATGAAGTTTGGAGGAGTTCATCAAGTAAAAATGCCGCCAAAAGAACGCAATTGAGGTATGGATCGGATTATATTTATTAATTACTAGGATTTTATATTTATATGTAGTAAACTCTCGATTAATGTAAAAAAGAACAGTGGTAATGTGTCTGAGAACGTTCGCTTTGCAACCCCGTATTGCTATGGAAATTTTAAGACAGTAATTCTGGCATGTTTGTACAGTATACATCATCAGTACAGTACTCAATCGTAATGCAACAAAGTTGTATAGTACCAGTACGAAAGTATATTCTGCACTGTTCGAATGTGGTCTAATAATGCAAGTCTGCCAGATTGGCGACTGAAATATGTCATGTAATCTGCATTTATTTAAATAGACCGTCTACATGCTACCATTCGGCTTAAAATACGCTCGGAAAAAACCGTTAAACATCTACCGACTGAGTTGATCCGATCACTCGTGATTAATACTACTGGTTATATTAAGTCTATTATTTCCGTAAACGCCTCTAGGCTACAGCTAAAGGCGGAGTTACAATAATCCGTCGCTTCCGTCAGTCATCCTTCCGTCCGCACTGCTCGCACGTCGACGGTCCGGTTGCAAATCTAGCGATTTACAACAAATCCCTCATCCGTCCGCCGTTATTTTTTTCATATGCAATGCTACCAGTC
Organism: Medauroidea extradentata; assembly: GCA_003012365.1. Classification (NCBI taxonomy): domain Eukaryota; kingdom Metazoa; phylum Arthropoda; class Insecta; order Phasmatodea; family Phasmatidae; genus Medauroidea; species Medauroidea extradentata. Next base: position 25,252 of record PNEQ01091091.1, on the reverse strand, counting down.
TACAAACAGAATACTTCTGTGGGACGTAAAAAACTCCCCCTCAACAGTTTTCCTATTTTTACGGATTTATTTATTAGTCAATGGTTGCTAGTACGTGTAACAACTATATTTCATCAAACATAAATTCTGCGAGCAGAATATTTACTAATTAAATTATTTGTGTTTTAATTTGAGTAATCACTATGTAAATAAAATAAATTATCTTAGTATTTTAATGTATTCCGTATGCCAAAATTATCTCAGTCGTATTTTGAAGTCATGAATTTGCAGTAATAAGCAAGAAAAAATGTATATGAAACGAACCTCACAGCCTTCTTTTAATATGAAACAGTTAACAGTTGAAACGGTCGCCGCCATATTTAGAAGGCTGTGCCTTCATCCGTCACCCGTCAAACGTTAAAGCTTGCCAAGCTTTCAACGGACGGACTAATGGAAATATTGGAAGCTTCTGATTGGCTGAAGGTCACGTGACTGACGGACGGACGGGCGACTGACGGGCGAGACGGATGATTGTAACTCCGGCTTGAGAGATACAAGTACCAGTTAGTTACATGAGAGCCAACTTCTCTGTACGTTAATGCAGACAATATTCATTCTGATACTAACAGTTTTATTATAGGCAGGTTGTAATGTCTGGTCGACAGCTAAGCTGTGAATATGTCTGCAGGTGTCGAGGATGAGCAGTTACCCAGAAGTAGCTCCGGTTGCAGTGTGTTACTGGTAACTCATCTGGCAGGGTTCTTAGTATTCAGCATCTATTCTGCCACGCTCATGTCACAACTGGCTGTCCAGACTCGTGTCAACAACTACGAGGCATTCATCAAACTCCTGAACACATCCAGCTATACTATAGGCTACGCATCCGGCTCTGCCAACATCGAAATATTCAAGGTATGGCTACAATTGAATGAGTCACTTAAAATAAGTATCAAATCCTTTGTATTTCACAGAATAAGATTTCCCCAGCTGTGTCCATTTGGAAGGTAAATGAAACATTCAAGAATAAGAGAACTCCCTTTCCATTTAATATTACACGAATATCATGCTGTTTAAGTTACGAATCAGTTTTGAAATGGCCCATCGCCAAGAGTGTCTATTACTATTTTTTATTAATTCTGCGAGTAGTATTGTGTTTTATATACTACAATAAGCTCTTCTTTGGTGTATTGGTATTTAACACATTTTCAACTTTTAAGTGAAATGTTATCTACATTCTCTTCGTAGTCATATTCAAATTACTCAACTCTGGGATTTTAACATTTTTAAAGCTGTGCGTGTAATAATACGTCTTGTTGTAGCAAATGATAGAGGGTATTCTTCTAACAGAATATAATAAACGTGAAACACTAAACAAATGCATCACAAGTTTGGAAATAAGTTTTTGTATTTTCGTGTAAAATGTATTTTAATTCCACTGAGCCCTTTCTTAAATGACGCAGGGTTTGTCTTGTATGAGACAGCTCATGTGAACGCTCAAGGAATAACATAAAAAAAAGATATCCTGTTCGATAAGAATTCGTACAGTAAGGTTTTGCCTTGCAAGATTCTGGATGATAACCTCTGCTAATGTTAAATATTTCAGGGCCGCGAACTTTCCGCGATAATAATTTTGCCTCGAGTTTATTTCAGTGCCTCATGTGAAAAAATCTGCAATTCGGCTTCATAATATGTGATTGTATGCTTTAAATCTCACGTGTCTTGGCCTTCTACCCGCAAATTACAGACGTGTGGAGTTGCAGCAACCTTATTGTGATAGGCACAGTCAAATGAGAAACGTCACTTCGCAAAGTGTTCGCAGCCAATAACCATGAAGCAAAGCTGCTGATGCGGACATAAACTGGGGCAAAATTAATCTCGCGAAAAGTTCATGGTCCCAGCCATTATGTTCTACAACAAACGCGAACATATAGAAAATAACTGTTACAACGTTCGTCAACATAATCGTCATTCGTGTTTCCCCGTATCGCCTATGTGTCTTTGAAAAAAAAATTTAATTCTGCTACGTAATAAATTACGATTTACTCTCATCTGTATGTTTAATACAAAGGGGCTGTGATTATTCGTGAGTTCATTTAAGACAAAAAATACAAACCTGTTACCTTAGAACAGCGTTTCAGTAGATTCATCATGAAGAACTTGGGGCCTGTAATATACCTTCAACCAAGCAGGTAGGCTACTGTATTCCGACTTACAGTGGAACTAGCAGTTCTGTGGGGAAGCAACTAATTCACAGACACCTAAGGCTTATGGATACGCAGTAAAGCGAAGTTTATCATACAGGACATTGAACATGGCCAGCGTAGAAGTTCGTTCCTTGCAACTCGTCGGACTTAACATTGGAAATATATTCTGTTATCGGTTATCGTGATAAATCCACCTAGCCCGGGAAATTCTCGTCTGAGATTGGGTGTGACATCTGCATTCCGCATAAGTTTTAAAGTGTGGAAGTTGCTAGCTTGTACGTTAAAAAAACCGCCATAGTTAGTAACACAAAGGCTTACACGTAAAGTGTGAAATGAAAAATCTTGTGACACTGCAAAATATGAAAATGTATTGCAGTGTCTCTTACCGTTTAAAATTTTAAGACACTTACAGTAGATCTACCTTAAAGTGTAATACTGTTGATAAGTGCCACTGCAGTGATTCGTCGCCTCAGCAAATCTTGAGTAAGACACGAATAACAGTAAAAGAGAAACCAGAAGCGTAAGGCTAATGTCAATATAATCAGAAACATAAGTAATAAAAAAATCTGGTAATTAATTATGTAGAATTACAAAAATGCACGACTGAAAAATGTATTCTAATCTAATAATAACCAAGAAAGACAAAGAATATCTGACCAATATCGGGACACCACAATTAGACAGGAGAGACTGCGCTAAGATAAAACGATGCTATACGTAAGATAGGATGACACAAGACTATAATATGACACAACCAGCAACGAAAAATGTGTACAACATTTCGTTTAGTAATTTACTCCCTTTGCAAGTATCATTTCAGGACCTTAATAGATTACCTGTAACACGTAAATAGCTCAGCTATGCTTGCGAACAGTATAATTTCTCAACACAAAATGAGTCAGAGAGTTGTTAAATGAACAAACAAAAAATTTCTGAGTTGTTAAATGGACCAACGAAAAATGTCAGTGTGGTTAAGTGAATAAACGAAGAAAACACAGGAGTACTATGTGTATACGTTATACGACATCTTCTTGAATGATTATTTTCAAATTTATAATACATTTAATCTTATCATTGGCATTAACTTTCAAACATAATGTAATCAGAAATAGTATTTTAGTAATTTTGTAATTAGTACTTTTATTTTTTTTGTGAGAAACAAGGGCGTTAATTTTCTGTACTTTTTAAAAATTATTATTATTATTATTATTTATAGATGTAATTGTAGGTACCCAGTAGGGTTGATTAGGAAACGCCCCTGGTATAATAGGTATAGGTGAGTTTAGTTTTGTAACCAGGTCGGCTAGGCTCCCATCCAATTAATTTACTTATTATTTATTTATGTGTTTTACATTTTTTATGTATGTTAGTATTTTTTTTAAAAGAATTTCCGTTTCTTTAGTTTACCGTTAATTTGTTTATAAATCTCCAAGCTAGACTACAGTTTTTGTAACGGTTACGAAGGCTTTTGAACTAGCCGCGAGCAACGGGTGGAGATTAGATAAGGTTCAATCGCCGAGGCGATAGGCTGCCAAGTTAAAGTACAATTTCATTATTATTTTTTTTCTCTTATTTTTCCAGTGCCAAGATAGTAATTGGTGTTGTTACCATGACGTTTACAATTATTGGAAGCTGTGTCGGTTTTATTCCATAACTCACACAGCCAGTTCAACGGTTATTAATTACTTACCTTTGTGCGCAAGATCAAGATGTAAAAAGTCGCCGCCATTTTACAGCATGTCGAACGTCTTGCAGCAACTGGTTTACTACTCTTCCGAAATTTAGGAGACATATATATATATATATATATATATATATATATTTATTTGGTTGTATTTTCTTTTATATCCTTCACTCTCAATAATTTTAGTGAAGTAATTTGTTTAAGTAAAACTTTTATTCATGTTTTTTTACTTAACTAAACCAACCCAGTGGTCCAGTTTTTTATATCTGACCTACCGTTCACGACCTGAAATAGCCGAGGAAAAGAAAGAAAAGGAATAAATTATTATTAACTTAAATTAAGTGATGTAAATTATTGGAAAACAGAGTGTATGTGAGAAACTTTTATTTGTGAGAGTAATCTAATTAACGATATATTTGAAACCTTCCAAATTTCGAATTTTTTGACCGTTACACTCAACGTAGCCTATGTTTTTTTATTCCACCTGCAGTACCCAGAACAACGTTTGGCACATTAAGTAAATTAAACTATTTGTTGGGATGTGGAGATAAACAGTAGCTGATTACATAAATTACATATTTTCTACTTTTGGTACCTTGAGAGGAAATATTTTCAGTTTTTCAGCGCCCTACAGTTCTCAGTCCAAGTCATTTTCTATTGCTGCTTTATTGAAGAAGTATATTATTAAAAGATATTTATTATATCAATTGTAGACTTTTTTTCTTCTTTTTAATGGTATTGGACTGTTTTAACTTTGCATCACTTATCCACACATACACTCCCTACAATACATGTGTGTGTGTGTATATATATATATATATATATATATATATATATATATATATATATATATATATATATATTACATCACAGGAAGATTACAATAACATGATTAATATGTTAACAGTCGCAGTTGAAGGGACTTCCTGTGCAAGATTATCAGCTGGAGGATGACTACAAGCAAGGCATGGAACGAGTGTGTGATGGAAACTATATATTTATTCTTGAAGAACTAGCCAGTACAAGCAATCCAGTATCATGTGTAGCAGACATTGTCCCAGTGATTGTTGGGACAACCACAACCTCCTTCGCACTCAGGAAGAATTCGCCTTTCCTCGGAGCCATCAACCACCAGTGAGTAAGCGTTTAAACTTATACAAATGTTGGTATTACAAATAACTGCAGCAAACAGTTCTTTGTAAAAAAATACTCTATATTCAATTATTTAATATTTCATAATTGTGGTAAGTGGTTGGACTGGTATTACAATTACATACTACTACTACTGTGTCAAACATTAACATTTCCAGTGCATTTTCACAACATAAATGTTGAAATATTGCTTACGTAGAACGGAACGTATTTGGATATAAATTGTTTTTCTCTCATACGACACACACGAGTAAAATATTTTACCTAAGAAATTTATGAATGTTGACTATCCATGTGAAATTACATTTATTTTTACTCACGGTTGTCACGTATAGAGTACACAATGTGTAAAAGTTCCAAACTGGTTTTACGGTAGTGAAAGAGAGAAAAGCTGTTTGACACAAAGCTTGCAATTTGGTGTTGTAGCAAGCCCCTAGTTTGTGAGCTGGTGTTTTCAAAACATCTAGTAAACTGCGACTCTTTTCATTCGTAATTTGTTATGGTTATCAAACACCAGATGTTGTAAAGGCACAATTTCTGAAAGTTATTAATCATGTAGGCAATCTCATAAAAACAATATGTTTGATTTTTCACCTGACTTAACCGTTAAATTATACAACAATAATTAAAAAGACTGATTTAATAGTAAAATAAAGAACTTTCCGAGATATTTAAAAACATGCTCCAACATGACTTTATTTCAGAGAATTGTTTTGCGTACATACACCGTTGCTAACATTTTTTTTTACTTTATGAACACACAAAACATTGTTATTTGACAACAAAACTGAAGCAAAGACGTATGTTTACTTTGTTTATTTATGGTCCCATGATCTAATTATGGGCAGCGAGGATAACTATTTTCATGTTAAATTATGTTTGGTTGGGTTCAGCCATGGTTCAAATCGCTTTCTGAGAAAGTTATTTTCTGCACTGATAAAATAAGACTGTTGCGACAGAAATACAAATGTTGTAATACATTTATATGTATGTGTTTTTTCAACGGCTTTTGGTCGTGCAATACTTATTTACTTATAGTTTTCAGAGTATTTAATAAAAATGCATAAATATAGTTTAGTTACCTGTGCTGTACCAAGATAAAAAAAATATAACTATGCCTAAAAATAAAATAATGCAAATACGTTTAGGATCAACAGGTATTGAGTCCCATCAAATAAAAAAACTTTTTCTGCCTCAAGCTATAAACAAGTTGGTTCATTGCGAATTCTCGATTCGTCCATATTCTCTTTGATCCTCCGAAGTTTCTTCTTAATTTTAAGTGTACTGCAGTAGTGGTTATGGAATACGTTCATCGACCATTCTTTTTATAAATGTTCTGTTTTTTTTTTTTTTTTTGTATTTTCATTAGTTTTTCTAGTTAAGTTGTAAATTCCTGCATTCCTCCAAATATTTTTTTGTAATTTGTCTCGCTTGGTTACTTCTGGTTTGTTCTCCTTCACTCGCCAGGTCTGTGGGGTAGGTAGCTGCTTATTTTGTGTGACTGTAAATTATGAAGCTGTATTTTATAACAGTCCTAGAGCATTGCAAATGTGCGAAAGTCTTAAATTTTTTCGCGGGTAGTCAGCAAGTGTAATATTTAAAAAAGAAACACATTATTACTGTAACTTAGTTTCATATGTTTTTGTTTATACGCATATGTAATACGCTGAACTGTATGTTGTACCTACATGCGTGTTACAATCCTCCAGTCAATAAGAATGAATAAATGCATACTAAAAAGAAACAACATCGTGTAATGGTAAATGTATTTGATTGCGGTCATTGCACTGTTTCCCTGAAATTTTCCCTGCGGCATTTTGTTAGCTGAGATAAAGTACGATGTTTGCTACCTGGCACTTTTTTTTGTTGTATTCGTCCACGGCTTTATGCTATTTTTAAGGACACGACTGCATACTTTAATCTCCCCATTAGTTGAAAATGCCTGTTAGCCAGTATCATTATCAGGTGATTCATTGGCATAGAATTTTGTTTCAACACCCATCGAAATGTTAGAAAACAACTTGATATTTTAGCTCAAGTTAGCATAACAAGGTATAAGCTATCATGAATCAGGGACGCACACACAAATTCTGTTTGGAGGATGTTAGACAAGGCAATAGTAGGATTTGTGTTTCGGAAGGGGTTGTAGTCACAGGTTCCAGAACCCTGGGGAAGTTAGGACATAACTATGATGCCCCCCATCCGCCAGCCATAAATGTATGGATGTCCGGGAACCCTCCCACGAGAAAATTTGGATTTCAAGCTGAAAAATTGGTGCTTCAATATTTAGCAATTTCCATACGGAAAAAAGGGGGGAGTGTAATACGGCCTATACACCCTCCCCGATAAAATTTGTTGGATATCTTGGCAAGTTACAGCATTATAGTTTTATACAGTAACAGATGAATTTACGCTACTAGTAGAATAGAGATAAAACGATAAAACGGTAATATTATATCTTTACAGAACAATATCTATTACTCAAAAAAATGTTTCACACATTTTCTAGGAGTGGGGGAAGAGTGTTCAACCACATAACCCACCCATTGGGTGTACTACAAGCATGATTCTGTGACTGGAAAGTTACGCATGACACGTGAACAATTACGTTGCAAGAAAAATGAATACCAAACTTTTGTGCATTATGTGAAATTTTTTTATAAAATACTCTCGCAGGAAACGTTAATAAATACAACTTACTAATTTGGCCAAAATAATTATATACTAAAAATGCCTACGATTACGTTCCACGTAATCACGTGTAACCATTTTACTGAAGTTATTGTTTCATTTGATACAAATTACGCCTCACATATGTTCCACTATAATTACACGTTTACTATACGATTATAGTATATATTAGAGCTATTTCCCTCTCATCAAAACAATGCTTTTCACATTCCACTCTGTCGTCATTATGTCTTTCCATTCTACGTCACGTCATTTACACAAGTGATATGAGGCCAACATTTTCTAGTAAAATTGGCAAATATTGTGCATTTAGGTTGCTGAGGATGCTGGAGAATGGGGACGTAGCAAGACTGCGGAAGAAATGGTTCAGAGCAGAGTCCCCTACACCACAGGAGCCTGAGAGTATCTCCATGACGCACATCTATCCCTGTATAGTGAGCCTGACACTGGGCATATTGACGTCTGCACTTTGTCTGCTGGTGGAGAGGATCCTCGCTGGTGAGGACATCTGGAGTCGACCAAGAACTAATGGTCCGAGTATTCGACAAGTAGCACCTCTTCCGAACACTTCTCGCAAGACTGTGCCTGAACGGAATCACTCGGGCATGTCTAATGGACAGGATCAATTTGTTCACAATCTTCGCCTTCGTTATTTCCTAGATTAATGGTGAGGTTTCCTATTAATTGTCATGGAAGATAATATAATTTGATTTTCACTTGTACGATAATTTTAATACACGTTCATCACTGATTGAACGTTTCACTGGTGAAATAAATGTGTGACACAGTTTTACATTGAACTGTTTGCGTCAAATAAAATATTTCCGAGTACATTTACTATAGTGTAAGATATTTTCAGAATTATTTTAGTGATACTAAAATCTTTGTGAGATGTTCGTATTATGCACTTTAGTTAGCCATAAATTGTTAGAAATCTACAGTAATTCTTATCTCAAAATATTCTGTCTACAGACAGCATATACGTGCATGCGTAAATTGTGTCTGTGTAAATTCTATATATATATATATATATATATATATCATCCCATCAATTGAAGTAGTTGTTTGAAAATAGCACTTTTAATTTAACTGCTTCGTTTATATGAATTTAAGTACACATGTTAACTTGTCCCGACTAGAATTTTCGTGCATAAATTTTGGTTATTTCAATCGATAGAAAGATAAAATTAGACGTTTGTTTAATATGTATGAACGTAAATACCACTTCTACTGGCGAGGAACCTAAGAAAAACTTCTGCAGTCCCTTAATGTAACATCTCATACATTGCGTAAAACCCATAATTTGACTAGTTAAGTAGAAACAATAGAGATACTATAACAGGCCTACAGTATTACTTTGACCACGCCTGTTCTCTGAATGGTAAGGATATAGCGGTCTGTCATCTAGAGACCTTCGGGAGGGAACTGTAAGGTATCTGACACTACGTGGTACCCAGCAGTAACTGCTAAACATGCTGCATATATTCGACACTGACGCACGCCACCCACCCCCACTTAAAGGATACAACCAGGCGCTCCGCTGTCCTGAAAGGCAACGCCGAAGTCTTGCCTGTCTATGAACACATTCATAACACTGTCGTGCCGCAACGGCTGCTGGAACATCCTCCTGCTGTGCTGCTCCTGTTTCGAGAATGTCTTAAGACTTGTTATCGCCGTGATAGTAAATGGAGGTTTGTGGCCCTATCGCGCAGTGTGTTAAATGTTATAACACGAAGAACTTCCAGATCTCCTGGAGGGTCAACACCTAGCAGAGATACATTTAACAACTAAATGTTCATATTTTAGGGCATCGTTAATAAGGATTATCAACAGCAATGAGTAAACAACAGGAACGAATAATATTATATTAGGTCAGCTGGCTACTTAAAACTACATGCTGGGCAACGTAGTGACCTTGGTGATGATACGTAGCAGACATACCTCGTCGTTAATTAAACATCCATTTGCAATTCGTATCTAAGAGAATATTCTGGGAGTCGTCGCGGTGACTACAAATACCAGCCCAGCGAGAGAGGAATTGCGGCATTTAACATGTGAGTTTTCGTGACGGACTTGACATCGAGGGACGAGGCGGGACCAGCAGATCGAGGAGAGGCTACGCAGGTGTGGATGACGGCGACACTCTTCGAGAGGTGTTAAGTGTGAGTGTGGACGAACAGGTTGAACTGTAATTTTGCATTGTGAGACATTTCTGGATATAAACTTATGTGGTCGGATTTGACACTGGAGTATTAAATTAGACTTTTATGGACATAACTTGCATAAAATATCTGTGAATGATTATTTGAAATGAGTGAATTGCGAGTGTTGCACAATTAATGTAGAGTGTTTTGTAGCTATTGTAATAAATTAGGAAGTTTGATTTAATTAATATATTTAATTATCTAATAACTCCATCGCAAACGAACATGGTTATGCCCAGGACAGGCAAAATTGTTACAATACATTTCTTCGTGAGCAGTCCTTAAAAGACAGTTCCCGTTTTTTTTTTTTTTTTTTTTTTTTTAACTGTTAGAGGTTAGGTTCAAGAAAAATGCTGTTATTTGGCCTGCAAACATTTAGGGGGAAACAACACAAAATGTACGTGTTTCTGAATTCGTTTTACATTTTTGGGCGTCGTGTGTATGAATGAAGATGGCAGCGTCAGTCGTGGCAGCTTTTTGTTTAAAGCAATTCTTATCAGAATTTTAAAATATTGTTTTTATATAAAAACTATGTAATTTTGTTAACAATACATACTGTAACCTTCCTCATTTATTTGGATAGAAATATTTATATAAATTTGTTAAATGTTTATTTTATGATGGGTGCTACTAATACTGAGTATTAATACTGAAAATGGTTTCTTTTTCTGATACTTTAGAAACTCCGAATTCAGTCTGTCAGTCCCCGAGCTATTCTATGTGCTTTATAAATAATAAAACTTGCGCTTGATTTCCTCTATGTAACAACCGCACACCGCTGCGTCTCCAAGAAACGGCGACCCACGAGCGTTCACTCTTGGTGACGAGAAAAAAGTCTTAAAATTTAGATGCTCCCGAAATGCGCGACCAACCATGCCTGCGTTCGTGGCAACCGTTTGTACGTCAACTCCCTGGTGACGACCTCGAAGAAAGCAAATCTTAATTAAATGCAGCCTCCCACGAATTCTCGCAGCGAATCCGGACGCGACAAGTCCTCAATCCGTGAAATACCCGCGACGATTCGGGGCACAACCACCCCTTCTGGTGGTCACGAAGAGAGCCCCCCTTAAGCTCCCTAACCGATGCTTTTTCTAAATACATACTCTCCCCTTGTACTCCCAACCAATCGTAGAGTCTCTGGGCGACTGACAAAACTAAATTTTTCTGCTTTTCCTCCGTATCGGATTATTATTTCTTTTCAAAACTAACTCGGCTTCACTTTTACATAAATTCGAACTTATGTACACAATTTGGGTGCTATATGACGATCAATAACTAAGTTATTATTAAATATAACTGCAAGTGGTAAGTGAAGACACGCCCCTGCGATGACCTACTTCCAGCCTGGGAGTTATATTTCCCACAACAATTCAAGGTCTCGGGTTTGCTAGCATCTCATGTTTACAGCTTTATCTCTTCCCCGCTGTGTGGAGGGTTAAATGACCTCGAAACACTTCGAAACTTCTCTCAAACCCTTCGCCCCTCGCCAGTATGCAAAACTGAATTTAACATAAATTGCATGAAACAAATAATTGCGATTGAGTAAGATTAAACATATGATTCTAAATAAATTTAAATTTAAAATGCTCTGTACGACTATTTTAACACAATTTACTGTATTTACATGGGACATAAATTTAATCAGTTTATTAAGTTTATTAAGTTCACGACAGTACAGAACCTATACTATAAAAAAAATATTGAAATCGACCGAGTGATTTCCGAGTTATGACTTTTGGCCAACTAAATACTCGAAATTACACACTGCGCGACCCCAAGATACGTATAACCATGTCTTAACAAAAACCTCGGCATTAACTTTGTACTGTGATGTGTAATAGTCAGGGCCACGATTTTGTTGCGAAAAGATTTTTGCCCAACTTTGTTTCAGTGACTCACGTGCACATCGGCAGTTCTGTTTCAAGGTTATTGGCAGCGTGTCTATGTTCAGACACGCCTCTCATTTTACTGCACCAATCAGAATAAGATTATCGTGAGTCTGTACGTCCATAATTTGCCAAGGCAAGCGAGAGTAAAATTATCCAATTACGGGCGATGTAGCAGACCTGTAGACGTACACATGACGCATCGAAACTAAATGTTGCAAAAATCTTTTCGCCATAAAATCGTGGCTCTAGTAATAGTGCAATATAAATCGTGGCATAAAGTTCCTAATCGTGAATCACCTAATCTCATATTAACGTCATCATCCCATTCAAAGTTTCAAGCTAATATTTCTATAAAGCTTGATATTGTACAACCTGTAGTGTTTCCTTTTATATACTATAACCTTTCAGAATAATTATTTTTCCGATTACACTATTATGCTGTGTTATGATGAATGTTCGGGGAAAATTCAAGATCTAAGTGCTTGTCATGGCTTAACCGTATACGCGTACAAGAAAGTTAGTTCTTGCAATGGGGTATACTTCGCGGCAGCCACGACTACCTCTCCAAGGGATCCTACAGCTATGATTTAACTAAAAAGAGAGAGGGAGAAATCATGACGGGCACCAACCGTCTCGGAAGTAAGGGGTGCCACTACACAGCAGTTATATGCATTAAAAATGAATGGCTTCTGGAAATTGAAGATCCAGGTACATATGTGGGAAGGAGGGGTAGGGGGAGCACAGAAATAATCAGGAACATGGTGTCACATATGTGTGTGTAACATGGTTTCGAGAGTTTGGTGTTGTTCATTTACGTTTTCACGGCGTAAATATGCATTTGTGTTGTTTGAAACTAATGGAATACCTTCCAGAATACATATTTACTCATATAGTGTCACCAAGGTCTCGGTTCAAAACCTTAGAGTATAATATGTAGCCAATTTTTACTTTTTATTTAGAACAGCTGTGTTTAGGAAAATAGTAGCGTGGTAAATAATGTTTACGTTTGTCGTTCTGAAATTTATGCGTAATTATACTATGCCATACAATTGTAGTATGCGCTTCATAGTGCATATATTCATACGGTACTAAAATAACACAAAATAGTTGTGATTACTAAGGTTATTATCTTGGCTCTCAATGCAATTTAAAATCTCCCGCGTATACTCTACTAAAGTCAAGTGACACATGCTGTACACACCATATCGTATGCAGCTGTATAGAGGATACTCACTCTACTCCATATTAACTCTGAGTGGAAGCTTTCTTTCTCTTCATATGTTTTGGGGGTAAACGCTGGCCTTAACCATTGCACTGTGGATGATCATAGCACCTTGTTGGAGGGTGAGATTACAAAGGGACCTCATCCTCCCGTTATCTCCTGCAGATACCAGTTACAAACTCCAAAAACACATACATGATTATCTGTGCCAGTTCGGCAGGTTAGGTGCCATATCGAGCTGGCTCTTGTACAAGGTCGTACCCAGGGGGTGGTTTTGGGGGTTCATACATCCTCCGAAATGACAGTTTCCTTATCTAGGTATTATATTTTGCATTATAAATGGCAGAATATACTAAAAAAAAAACGTAAATAAAATATGTTAATATTACACAGAGGCGTCAGAAAACAGATTAAATTGAAACAATTATGCAAGATGAAAGTTCAAAACCCCCTCCGAAAACTATTCCTAGGTACGCCCATGCTCTTGTACTGTAATAAAGATGACTTAAAATTTTATTTTTTGTTTTACTAATTATTGTTCTATTCAATTTGTTAACTTTTTCTTTTATACTTATCTACAAACGTCTCGTATCTGATTCTTTGAGTGCAGAATTCGTCAGTACGAACACTTGTCTGGTATAATAAAGCGACTTTCTAATTTTTAGGTTTATTATTGCCTCGTTTTGTCGCGCGTATTAACAGATAATATCACACATTTATTGTCATTGGCTGTCGAAACAGTGCATACGCAGTCTTATTGAATGGTTGTGTCGGTGTTGTATATGGACGGTTGTGCATCATCCAATAGTATGTTTATGCGGGAAACCCTTATTTAATGACCTTGTACGAATACAACAATTTCCTTACTATTTAAGAAACAGCCTTTGTAACGTTGACTTCAATATCGACAGTTTAGTGCTCTTCTTACACGTAATTCTGTAAAGCAGTGAAAACGTTTGATTTTGTATTGTCTTTCTGAAGAAGTACTTGCAGAACACGTGGTGCAATAAGTAAGATAAATTTTCCATTCTATCGAATCTGGTGAAATCTGTGTTCGTCGAAACCTCTTGTATTATATAATTTATAATTGGTAGTCTCAAATAAATCTAAGGCTCTAAGTAAGTATGTGGAAAATTGTCAAAGAGAAGATAAAATTAAAATACCTCTGTCTCAAAACACTGTACTGCACAGGGGACTATTTTAACACACATTTACCAGATAATTTAACATAATGTTTTGCAAACACTAAAAATACCGTACTTATATTTATACGATGTTTATAAAAGTTGTGTTACTTAAATAATTGCACAGATTTACGTGCACAGAATCTAAGTAATGTGCAGTTATTTACAATTATTGTAATATTGTAACAAATCTCACAGTAGTGTGTCGTCGTCACTGCGCGAAACAATGCGCATTATATCATTAACAGATTTCTCTATTCTAAATATGATTTTCTAATGACTTATACAATCTATTACATTTTTTAATTCAGCACAGGGGCAAACATTCCCATTTTATAGTCTAATAATCACGTGAACCATCGTGACGTGGATGTGTTTAATGATTATGTACACATGAGTGTTGGTTTTGGGGTGTCGGTATGTGTGTGGTTGAACCAGTGATCTCGATTTCATCAAACTTGGTACAGCATTTTGTAATCTCACTTGGCTTTTGTGTATTTCATTTATGTCATGTTCAAATTTGCAAAATAGTGACCGTATTAACATTTTTAGATCACATTAGGAAGCGTAATTTAGAATTTCATCAAACATGGTACATGTAAAGAACATAGTGAGATATATTGTCTTTTGTTTATTTAATTCAATCCGTATAGTTACATAGTTTCAAATTGGCAACCATTATATTTTTAAACTGTACAGGCGGTGAAAATTCGCGAATTCAACGACCTGCATGTTATAATCAAATATCCAATGCACACTAAAGCCACGACCATTTGTCAACTAGCTGCTACTCAGTTGAACAACAGGCAATTAACGAATAGACAGGGCTTGAGTATGCATAGGATATTTGATTCTAACATGCAGGTCATTGAATTCGCGGAATTCCACCATCTCTAATGATATGCAATATCAGAGAGAATATTTTTCTCGAATCATCAAACTCGGTACACAGACATCATTCTAGTCTGATTTGTCTCGTTCATACTATGTAAGTATAGTTCATATTTTCAAAATGGCGCCATGTTTTGAAAAAAATAAAACATATGTGAGGAAATATTTTTCCGAATTTCATTTTACTTGATGGTACTTAAATTGCATTCAAAGCTGACTTGACTGATGCGTATTTAATTAATTTTATGAGTATATTTTTTAATTTGCGGCAATTTTCGTTTTTTAGCGAAATAGTACATATCTGCCGATAATCTTTCTGAATATCATCAGTGTTTGTGCAACGTTCTTAATATTAAATGCCCCGACTTTTATATACGGTATTTTGCTTTCGTTTTCGTAGTATAACTTACTTAAAAGAAATATTTTTCAGAATTTCATTCATATTGATGTACAAATACTACTCAATAAGTTGACTTGACTTTTGCGTTTGTCGTTCATATGATGTTTATATTTTTTGAGTGACGTCAGTTTTACTATCTCTTGCATTATATATATATATATATATATATATATATATATATATATATATATATATATATATATATATATATATATCCGAGTTGTATAAAATCTGGAACTCCTTTTGTATTATATACTAAGCAGACTTGACTTTTGGGCCAATTCAACATACCATTATGTGCAATGCCTAGGAAACATATTTTTTCAGAATCTCATTAAACTCAGCACTCTTAAGTGATGTTTATATGTTTAATTTACACCACGTTAATACTATTGTAATGGTTGCCAATTTAAACACTTCTTCATCACACGTGAAATCTGAATACGCATTTTCTTTTCAGAATTGCACTTAACTCGGTACTCATATTTCTTAGTAAAGTGACACACCATGTACGTTTATTGATCGTACTGTGTTAATAGTTACACAGAGATGGATTTCGACAAAAATTTTTATCGCGTGAGAGATCTAAACAAGTCACTAATCAAAATTTCATCTATTTCGTTACGCAAATAGCACCTTGTTCATACCGTATTCAATTTTTAATAGTGTTGTCCCTCGATTTTTTGTCAAGTTAATTAGTTTAGGGCCGTTTTCCTAAGTTCCTTAAGACTAGGTACATATTTAGTACTGAGTAAGGTACGGAGAATTAAATGTGCCCAAGTGTTTAGTATTGTATGTTCTATCAATGTCTGAGATTTCACGACACAAATACATATTATTTAATACGTGCATGCCACGAACTACAGAACAAACAGAAGGCCAATTTAATATTTTGAAAGTTTATTACTATTAAAATTTGACTTACAGGTTTTGTTGTTGTAGGTCCACAATATTAGAATACAGCACGATAATGATTTCTAGATGCACATTAACTTTTAGGGTTCATTGGTAAACATTTTAAGGAATTCAGACTTATGCCGGTATGTTCTTGTAAAGACTTATATTTTAAAGCACAAGAAATAAAATTTAAACGAAAAAAATTGCATTTTCCAAATTATAGATACTATAGTTTAGTTCAAAACCTTCACCTTAATTCACTTAATGATACGTGAATTGGCTTAAACAGAATGTCAATAAAATTGCGTAATTGACGCTACCAACAATTTCATCTAAACTGACTTCACACGGGCAAGTTTTCCTTGACAGCGTAAATACCTATCAAGACCACTGTGTGTCGATAGTAAAACACTTAGTAAATATCTCGGGCTAGCCTACAAATACGAACCGCACTCGCAGAGCAAACGTGAGCAGACACATACAGAAAATCAATAACATCACTTGACTGACACTTCAAACAATTTCAACTCACATTACTGCACCCAGCATGTTCTCCTTGGCAGCGTATATATTTTATCAGACCGCGTCTAGGTATCGATTGTCGATATTAAAAACTTTTGAAATATCTCGGGGTAGCGTTCGAGTACGAACCTCACTCAAGGTTTCGACAGGGATCAAAGTAAGTCTTACTCTAGACAAAGTATGATTGCTCTTAGAAAAGTACCTATAATATTAGTGTTCTCGGCGGTACTTATAATATCTGTATGCTCATCGTGTGACAAGAGTGTATTTAAGCTTGTTATAACATCTCTCCGACAGTCCTTCGATCTTTGTGATATAGTCCTGCTTTACGAAGAGGACCCCATATGTAAGTAAAACCTTATGTTGGTAAGTGAATTTACCTGTGAGAAGTGTGTTGTGTGTATATATGTTTATGTTTGAGTGTTATTTTGTTACTAGATGTTACCTGAGGCTTCGCTTGTTGGTTCTTTAAAAATATATAATTTTTGTCAGTAAAGCACGAAGCCTCAGTGCCCACAATTGGTTCTCTAGTCTCCAAAAACTCTAGAGCCAAACTACAGAGCGTTGCATTAGGACGCTACTGTATACACTATTGCATAAAAAGCGTTAGGTTTGTATAAACCACAGAAACAATGTAACATATAACACAGAACATTTATTTATTTATAGTTGAAATTTTTACGTAAGTAAGTTTAGTATTATAAATGTAGCAGCTGTTGCATGCGGCTTTGCCTGAAGCTCAGGCCATTGCTTTAAGAGGGCGTTGTACACAATTCAACGATAAAAGCATTTTTATATAAATGAAGGTTTCTTGAAGCCAATTTGCGAAAATTTAGCAACAGCAATCCTAGACAACAGTTTTAGAAAACGTTTTAAACAAAATTGTTACGAACTTCTGAGACACAAACTCTTACGCCGGAACCTCGTGCATTAAACTGCGGTGCAAGAGATCACGCGTAACGAATGAGTAATTCTGGACAAATATTTACTCATAAAGTTGGCAAATTCCATTATCTAGGATTGTCATTGAATATTTTACCCATATTGGCTTCGAAAAAAGCGTAGAAATAATTTACTTTTTCAGCGTTCATTTATCAACCACGCACTCTTAAGTAAACGTAATATGTAAGAATAATAAGTGTTGACTAGTACTCATGGTATACATCAAAATCAGATAACCGTTACGGAGCTTAGCATAAATGCTTATCATGCATGAAAACATATTCAACTCATTTAGTGTTCACAGGAAATTATAGAACTGTTCTAAGAGCTAAATAGTTAGCTCAAGGAACCGTACATTATTTTCGGAATGCAAAGTATCGTGTTTGCTATTCCAAGACGTTAGACACTTTCACATAAGTTTTTTGTATAGCGATAGTGTTCACGGGCCGGAGAGTGACATATTCTTTATTTAATCGCGGAAAAATGCACGGTTCCTTATGGATAGAACTGCAGCATGCCTTTCAGTGGTAAAATGACTAAGCGGGCTAAGAAATCAACATGGATCAGAGAATAATAGGTTGGCAAATTTAATTTCTAGCTAATACATTATTCAACATTTAAATTCAAGACACCCAAGTTTCTCGTTAAATTCTGTGCGATAAACATTCAGGCGACGTTAACAGGTGCACCAAGGCATTTCATTAATTCGACACAAGTTATAGCAATTTTTTGAAACGAGTTCATAAAAATAGTGAGCTAGTTCACAATTTGAAAGTCATAAGCCTGCCAGACATGTCTAACATTCAACTTGACTTGTGGAATAGAATATTTGCACACACATTATGTAATTAAGAATACGTAGTCAAACACAGTGTATAGGATCTTAAGCAATAGCAAGTGACTTCAATAGGCTCCAATCTGAATATCTCTTGTCACTAATTAGGAATTTCAAAACAGCTAAAGGCTGCATGTAAAGCGTAAACATGCACCACACACCATAATGTACTAATACCAAAGGTTACAACAACACAGAAAGCAAAACATATTACTGAAATTACACATAATGTAAAGTATACATTAAAGGAAAGGAATAACAGTAGCAAACCCACATCTAACCTCCTTACTACCGTACACAATTTTTAACTGACGGCGATCGAAACGTTAAATTTAGAAATTGAAAAATTTAAACAAATGCACTCGAAGGCAGCAACCTTGCCGGTATGCGGAAACAAGTACCCAACCTAACACAATACACAAACAGAGCTGGCAGAAACCTACATGTCAGCTGGAATCGGATCAAAGAAGTGACAGAACGGCCCGACACGAGCCCACGAGCTAAACTTGGCTAGAGCTTAACAACTGCGCAGGCGCGAGGGAGTACAGAAAGGGGAGGGGGAAAAACCGAACAGAAGCCAGCTAGGGAAAGCAAAGAGGTCGCGAACCGAGCAAAAAGTAACTGTAGGTTCGATGATAGTGCCAATAGGGTCCGCCGCGTACCGCCGCCGCCAATCAGAGCACCGGACAGTGCAATCTCCTCCCCTTAAGTCTCTTTCTTGACAAACGAAACTGTCCAAACAAGCATGCAACCTCAAAGAAACAGAACTTTCACAGTAGGTAAGTTACACAAACACTCTTGAAAAACTAAGATAAGTGTAACACTTAAAAGAAAAGGAGACAGTCTTGAGGATCTTGTAGCAAATCTTCATAGTCATTTGCGAAGAAATAGATCTTGAATTACCAGTTTATAGCGAAGAAACAGGTCTTGACATAACAGTTTATAGTGAAGAAGAAGCTCAGAATGCCGAAAGTTCAAGTGTCTCCGATGATTCACATCATTCATGGAGTGGTGACAGATACAGCATTCCCAAAGAATCAGTAGAAGGCGGCAACCAGCCACACAGCCAAGAGCGAGAGGTTGTAGCAACAGGGAGGCACAGGCGCATCACACAGGAACGCTGAAGACAGTGTTTCAGGCAGGTGGGCGTGCAGCCGGTGCTCAGACATCTCCACATCTCAGCAACTCAGGACATCTTCGCAGATCTGGTAGCATCTTGAAGTGACTCGGAACGCGGTGCAGCATGAAACGGAAATAAGAAGTCAGCAGAAAAAAAAAACAGGAGCATAGCATGAAAAATCATAGGCAAGAGAAAATTACACAAGGAAATAAATAGGGAAAGCAAGGTCAGGATAAACAAGGATGTGCGCTAAACACTTTAAGACAAAATTACAAAAATATCAATATAAAAATTACAATACCTTTTAAACCTACCCTATTCATATTTACACGAAAAAACCTACACATTACGCTATTAACAAATACAGCGTACAGGTACTCAATTTCTAGAGACAAATATCTTCAAACGGCTATCATGAGCCTTCCGGGTACACTGAAGGGAATTCTGTAGCAAAAAAAAAAAAAAAACAGCATTGGGGCCAAGAACCTATTTAAAATATAGGGCCCTTTAATTTTAGTAAAAAAAAATGTCGCACTCAGGTTTGCACTTGCTGTCAGGAAGATAAAAATGTTTGCGCAAAACCATGTCGTCTACTGAAAAGTACGGGTCAACCCTAGACCTATTCAAATGTTCGGCGACCTCCCTTTTCGCCGCGGCGAGACGTCGCGCCACTTGGTCGTACATCATGTTCCGGTCAACATCATTTCAACGGGGATGAAGGCGGTGGAAGACCCCAGATATTGAGCAAAGAATGGGAAGTATGGTGACCAAGGAAAGGGATACAGGGTGCATGCAACTCCACTGGCACTATGCCAGGTACTATTAAATCCTAGGTTAGTGAATTCCCATTCCTTGTCCCACAATGTTTGGTCTATATTAGAAAAGATCATCTTCAGATTTTTATTGAAGCGCTCGACCTGATTCCCACGATGATATTGTTAAAGCGGTGGCATGGGATTTAGCTTGGGTTATTAAATGTCCAATCGGTCTCCTTGCCCGGCGTCGAAACCCAACTGTTAAAAGGGTGGGTTCTGTGTTCTGTCTGTAGGGGAGGGTCTGAACTCTTTCTTCTTCTACAACCTATCTCCATATGCCAATTCGAATTCAAGTTTAGTACGGGGCTCGGGGGTATTATTGAACATAATATAAGGGACGTATAAGTGCTTACAACTTAACTACAACTAAAAGATTGGACAGGAAGGACGACGACACTTAAAAACTCTTCACAAGGGGGCTCTCCACAACATGGCCAATAAATACTGACATGACCTTCAACAACACACGTATGGCGGGCCAGGATGCCTAGCTCGAGGGGGAGGGGGGGGTTACTAACCTAGTACTCCTTATCAAAACCCCGAAACTGGAACACTACAATATATTATGTGCGTCCATCCTTCTAAACCTATGGTAGAGCTACTGCTACTCGTCTTGGCGATACAAGAGAATACTGAGGATCTTTTAGGAAGGCACGGTAGTAACATTTAAAAGAGCAGAGAAAACTAATAAATTAATGGATAATTAAATAAATTACTTGAAAACTGTACTTGTAAATTATCAGGTGCCTAGAACGATACTAGTTGCTCTCAGGCTTACTTCATACCAGTTTATTTATTAAAGTTATTATGACTTAACGGTAGGGATAACTTAACTTAGACTTTTCAAATAAAAAGACGATAACCCTATTCGGTTCGCAATCTCCATATAATTAACAACTTAAGGTTTCAAAACAAAATCGTAGTATCACAATGAAAGGCATTCAGCCTCGTACTCTCCATAATATCGGTTCACATATCACAAACAAAATTATTATCTCCTTAACGTCTCGTTTCCAACCACGAACGGTTTTTATATAGTCTCATACCGACAAAACTAGACTGCTCATAATCATAACATTAGGCTACACTCTGGCCATTTCCATCACCGATATCCGAAAATACTATATTACCAATGGACTGAGAACCTCGTTACTCAAACTTTAACCATTATAATTGTTTCTGGGCGTTAATTATATTACTCTCGACTAGTAATATCTAAAAAAAAAAAAAAAAAAAAAAAAAAAAAAAAAAAAAAAAAAAAAAAAAAAAAAAAAAAAAAAAAAAAAAAAAAAAAAAAAAAAAAAAAAAAAAAAAAAAAAAAAAAAAAAAAAAAAAAAAAAAAAAAAAAATCTTGTGACTCGGTAATACTATTGCTTCCCGCGCTTACTAAGTACTCCGCCTTTTTCATAAACCTTTAAGCAAATCAACTTTACTTCAGCTATCAGATACAAACATACCCCTATTATGATAAACATTAATTTAGCCTATACGTCAGGGGGTGCGTGGTTGTCAGGTTCATACACTACATGTTCAAATCACCGGAATTCAAAGAAATCACTTAAAGAGGGACTTATTCCCTTCATGACCATACTCATCCTGCTGAAAGATGCATCGTGATCTTCTCAGGCCCCTCCGGCAGCCTCTTCAAGAAAACGAAAAAAAAAAAAAAAAACTACATCTGCTCTCCGCGAGGACTCTGGACAAAAAAAAAAAAAACGACCACGTCCGTCCTCCGAGAGGGCGTGAGACAAAAGACCAAGACGACTCGTACCTTACCGCGCGCCTCTTGCCGCCACCCGTTGCATTAATACAAGAATAATACAAGAAAAGTTTTTCCATATTCCGAATAACCGTTAACAATACATCTAAATACGTTTGAAAAATAGGAATTTTTTTCGTGTTTTTCAGCCGACACACTACCATACGTATAATCATCAAATCGTAAATATAATTCAAAATAATGCTCTAATCCACATTTGTCACAAACAATCGGTATGATTTCAATATTAATCATTAATTTAATTTGTTCAACTCCATTAACAACGTCATTATTTTAATTTTTAACAAGGGCCTACTTGTAGGCGAATGACAGTTTAAATAGCTTTTTTTTTCGCATTAATCATATGTTCAATACTTGTTGAATTAGCAAATGTTTTGTACTTAATTATTACCGAATGTTATTTCAGTTCATTGGCACATAAAAACTGAGGAATTTTAAGAATTGGTGTTGTATTATCAAAGTCTAAACTTTAATTAAGAGAAGTAAATACAAAAGCGTAAATTTTTTAAAGATGAAGCTTTAATACTTTCTGTTCCGCATTAACATAATTTATTCCTCAATTTCGGAAAATAAAAATAAATAGGAAATTTATAATTAAACCGCTTTCTGATTCATGTGTTGAACAAGGGGTATTTTTAAACCATAAATTTTATCAATCTAGGTCATTTGAAAATGGATGATGGGATCCTATAAAATAAAAAATTTGATCGTGTTCTGCAAATTTTTGTTAGTTTGATAATAACGAACAATTTTAAAAAATATCATAAATAAACAAGAATAAATGAATCTTAACTTCACTCCTTCATTTACGTGTTTTATATTTTCTTCGGTGTTTGGAATTATATCAATTCAATTTAATCTTTCATGTTTCCCGATGTCTTACATTAATAAGTGTGTATCATATCCAAGTAAATTATGAATAGTAACAGAAAGAAAATTTCGATTTTAATAATTAAAAAAAATTAAATGCCATCCTTCTAAATTTCCCAGTTAAATGACAAGATGTTTTACAGAATCGTAATTTAAAAGTTTTGACAAGTATGGCAATTGATTGTATTTTTCTAATAATTCTCTTCTTTTTGTCAGTGGGATCACTTATATAATATTTTCATATACTTTTAAAATGTTATTTTGCTTCCTCCATTAACATTTTCCTGTAATTCTAGAGGAATTTTCCTTTATAAGATACTGGAGGTTTGTAATCATTGTTTTTATATTTTACATAACAATTAAAACTATTTGGCCAACATTTTTTTTATAATTATTATAATATACTATATAATTATAAGAAAATCAATTTAACTTTAGTTTTGTGATATTTATTTGTTATAATCGTTAAATTGTGCATTTCAGGCAGTATTTCACTACATAAGCGAGAATCAATAACTTGTTTCGTTAGTTTTACATATATTTTTTACAAAATTCGTATCTTTAATAAATTGGGATCTGGTTAACAACCTAATATTTTTTAATAAACTTTCGAAATATAAAAAAGAAACCTTCAAAGAGTGCTTATAGTTCTTAAAATAAGTATATTATTTTCTATATTTGGGAGAGATACTCGAACAGATTCGTTTTTTCGCAATTCTTTTCGTGTTCATTTAATCTATCTTCACAATTAAAATATTCCCACGTAGCATGCCACAATTGGCCAACAGTTGGTAAATAGTTGGCACAAGCGGTTGATGAGAGGCCAAGGAATTCCTCAAGCAGCTAGGACACATGCGGAATGCCAAATGTGGCACAATGATTTTTTGGCTAGCCTGTGGGCCATCTGTGGCCCACTAACAGCTGGGGTTATACAAGCGACAAGCTTGTGGGCCAGTCATGGCATCCCAATTGTTACTAACTGCTGGGAACATGTAAGCGGCACCCTTATGGGCCATTTGTAGCTTGCCAACAGTCAGAGACTGCTGGGGTTACATAAGCGGCAAGTTTGTGGGCCATTCACCAGTTGGTAGACGAGCAGCACATCAGCGGGCCATAAACGGCCTGATGCTGGGTTACAAGAAGCTTGCCAGTAGTTAGCCAACAGTTGGTTTACAAGCACCACCATCTCTGCAGTCGTTTTAAACACAGGGAATTAGTTCAATGAACAATTTTTTTTAAAGAGCTAACACAAATTTATAAATTATTAAATGTGTGTGTGTGTGGAAATAGTTTGTAAAAACATGTGGTAAGTAAAGTCAAGAGAGAGCTAGTGACATATTTGAATCTGCTTATTTGGGTGTCGCATAGCAATGATCCCTTTTTGAGGTTATTAACATTTGGTTTTATCCAAGTCTAAAAACATCTCAGATGTGAATGCAAATAAGCTGTGTAACTAATGACATTGATTAACTATTTATTAGCTTGATTCAGGGTCTTGAATACTAACTTATTACGTAACAATAAGTTATTTAACATAGTGTCGCAACGATGCTGGGTCACGAGCAGTTTGCCAGCAGTTAGCCAACAGTTGGTAGACAAGCAGCACATCAGCGGGCCATGAGTGGCCTAATGCTGGGTTACAAGCAGTTTGCCAGCAGTTAGCCAACAGTTGGTAGATGAGCAGCACATCAGCGGGCCATGAGTGGCCTAATGCTGGGTTACAAGCAGTTTGCCAGCAGTTAGCCAGCAGTTGGTAGACAAGCAGCACGTCAGTGGGCCATGAGCGGCCTAATGCTGGGTTACAAGCAGTTTGCCAGCAGTTAGCCAGCAGTTGGTAGATGAGCAGCACATCAGAGGGCCATAAGCGGCCTGATGCTGGGTTACAAGCAGTTTGCCAGCAGTTAGCCAACAGTTGGTAGATAAGCGGGCCATAAGCGGCCTAACGCTGGGTTACAAGCAGTTTGCCAGCAG